>JAILYA010000070.1:1651576-1656576 GCA_021437795.1 Rhodamnia rubescens
GGTTTAGGGTTTAGGGTTTAGGGTTTAGGGTTTAGGGTTTAGGGTTTAGGGTTTAGGGTTTAGGGTTTAGGGTTTAGGGTTTAGGGTTTAGGGTTTAGGGTTTAGGGTTTAGGGTTTAGGGTTTAGGGTTTAGGGTTTAGGGTTTAGGGTTTAGGGTTTAGGGTTTAGGGTTTAGGGTTTAGGGTTTAGGGTTTAGGGTTTAGGGTTTAGGGTTTAGGGTTTAGGGTTTAGGGTTTAGGGTTTAGGGTTTAGGGTTTAGGGTTTAGGGTTTAGGGTTTAGGGTTTAGGGTTTAGGGTTTAGGGTTTAGGGTTTAGGGTTTAGGGTTTAGGGTTTAGGGTTTAGGGTTTAGGGTTTAGGGTTTAGGGTTTAGGGTTTAGGGTTTAGGGTTTAGGGTTTAGGGTTTAGGGTTTAGGGTTTAGGGTTTAGGGTTTAGGGTTTAGGGTTTAGGGTTTAGGGTTTAGGGTTTAGGGTTTAGGGTTTAGGGTTTAGGGTTTAGGGTTTAGGGTTTAGGGTTTAGGGTTTAGGGTTTAGGGTTTAGGGTTTAGGGTTTAGGGTTTAGGGTTTAGGGTTTAGGGTTTAGGGTTTAGGGTTTAGGGTTTAGGGTTTAGGGTTTAGGGTTTAGGGTTTAGGGTTTAGGGTTTAGGGTTTAGGGTTTAGGGTTTAGGGTTTAGGGTTTAGGGTTTAGGGTTTAGGGTTTAGGGTTTAGGGTTTAGGGTTTAGGGTTTAGGGTTTAGGGTTTAGGGTTTAGGGTTTAGGGTTTAGGGTTTAGGGTTTAGGGTTTAGGGTTTAGGGTTTAGGGTTTAGGGTTTAGGGTTTAGGGTTTAGGGTTTAGGGTTTAGGGTTTAGGGTTTAGGGTTTAGGGTTTAGGGTTTAGGGTTTAGGGTTTAGGGTTTAGGGTTTAGGGTTTAGGGTTTAGGGTTTAGGGTTTAGGGTTTAGGGTTTAGGGTTTAGGGTTTAGGGTTTAGGGGGTTTAGGGTTTAGGGTTTAGGGTTTAGGGTTTAGGGTTTAGGGTTTAGGGTTTAGGGTTTAGGGTTTAGGGTTTAGGGTTTAGGGTTTAGGGTTTAGGGTTTAGGGTTTAGGAGTTTAGGGTTTAGGGTTTAGGGTTTAGGGTTTAGGGTTTAGGGTTTAGGGTTTTTAGGGTTTAGGGTTTAGGGTTTAGGGTTTAGGGTTTAGGGTTTAGGGTTTTAGGGTTTAGGGTTTAGGGTTTAGGGTTTAGGGTTTAGGGTTTAGGGTTTAGGGTTTAGGGTTTAGGGTTTAGGGTTTAGGGTTTAGGGGGTTTAGGGTTTAGGGTTTAGGGTTTAGGGTTTAGGGTTTAGGGTTTAGGGTTTAGGGTTTAGGGTTTAGGGTTTAGGGTTTAGGGTTTAGGGTTTAGGGTTTAGGGTTTAGGGTTTAGGGTTTAGGGTTTAGGGTTTAGGGTTTAGGGTTTAGGGTTTAGGGTTTAGGGTTTAGGGTTTAGGGTTTAGGGTTTAGGGTTTAGGGTTTAGGGTTTAGGGTTTAGGGTTTAGGGTTTAGGGTTTAGGGTTTAGGGTTTAGGGTTTAGGGTTTAGGGTTTAGGGTTTAGGGTTTAGGGTTTAGGGTTTAGGGTTTAGGGTTTAGGGTTTAGGGTTTAGGGTTTAGGGTTTAGGGTTTAGGGTTTAGGGTTTAGGGGTTTAGGGTTTAGGGTTTAGGGTTTAGGGTTTAGGGTTTAGGGTTTAGGGTTTAGGGTTTAGGGTTTAGGGTTTAGGGTTTAGGGTTTAGGGTTTAGGGTTTAGGGTTTAGGGTTTAGGGTTTAGGGTTTAGGGTTTAGGGTTTAGGGTTTAGGGTTTAGGGTTTAGGGTTTAGGGTTTAGGGTTTAGGGTTTAGGGTTTAGGGTTTAGGGTTTAGGGTTTAGGGTTTAGGGTTTAGGGTTTAGGGTTTAGGGTTTAGGGTTTAGGGTTTAGGGTTTAGGGTTTAGGGTTTAGGGTTTAGGGTTTAGGGTTTAGGGTTTAGGGTTTAGGGTTTAGGGTTTAGGGTTTAGGGTTTAGGGTTTAGGGTTTAGGGTTTAGGGTTTAGGGTTTAGGGTTTAGGGTTTAGGGTTTAGGGTTTAGGGTTTAGGGTTTAGGGTTTAGGGTTTAGGGTTTAGGGTTTAGGGTTTAGGGTTTAGGGTTTAGGGTTTAGGGTTTAGGGTTTAGGGTTTAGGGTTTAGGGTTTAGGGTTTAGGAGTTTAGGGTTTAGGGTTTAGGGTTTAGGGTTTAGGGTTTAGGGTTTAGGGTTTAGGGTTTAGGGTTTAGGGTTTAGGGTTTAGGGTTTAGGGTTTAGGGTTTAGGGTTTAGGGTTTAGGGTTTAGGGTTTAGGGTTTAGGGTTTAGGGTTTAGGGTTTAGGGTTTAGGGTTTAGGGTTTAGGGTTTAGGGTTTAGGGTTTAGGGTTTAGGGTTTAGGGTTTAGGGTTTAGGGTTTAGGGTTTAGGGTTTAGGGTTTAGGGTTTAGGGTTTAGGGTTTAGGGTTTAGGGTTTAGGGTTTAGGGTTTAGGGTTTAGGGTTTAGGGTTTAGGGTTTAGGGTTTAGGGTTTAGGGTTTAGGGTTTAGGGTTTAGGGTTTAGGGTTTAGGGTTTAGGGTTTAGGGTTTAGGGTTTAGGGTTTAGGGTTTAGGGTTTAGGGTTTAGGGTTTAGGGTTTAGGGTTTAGGGTTTAGGGTTTAGGGTTTTAGGGTTTAGGGTTTAGGGTTTAGGGTTTAGGGTTTAGGGTTTAGGGTTTAGGGTTTAGGGTTTAGGGTTTAGGGTTTAGGGTTTTAGGGTTTAGGGTTTAGGGTTTAGGGTTTAGGGTTTAGGGTTTAGGGTTTAGGGTTTAGGGTTTAGGGTTTAGGGTTTAGGGTTTAGGGTTTAGGGTTTAGGGTTTAGGGTTTAGGGTTTAGGGTTTAGGGTTTAGGGTTTAGGGTTTAGGGTTTAGGGTTTAGGGTTTAGGGTTTAGGGTTTAGGGTTTAGGGTTTAGGGTTTAGGGTTTAGGGTTTAGGGTTTAGGGTTTAGGGTTTAGGGTTTAGGGTTTAGGGTTTAGGGTTTAGGGTTTAGGGTTTAGGGTTTAGGGTTTAGGGTTTAGGGTTTAGGGTTTAGGGTTTAGGGTTTTTAGGGTTTAGGGTTTAGGGTTTAGGGTTTAGGGTTTAGGGTTTAGGGTTTAGGGTTTAGGGTTTAGGGTTTAGGGTTTAGGGTTTAGGGTTTAGGGTTTAGGGTTTAGGGTTTAGGGTTTAGGGTTTAGGGTTTAGGGTTTAGGGTTTAGGGTTTTTAGGGTTTAGGGTTTAGGGTTTAGGGTTTAGGGTTTAGGGTTTAGGGTTTAGGGTTTAGGGTTTAGGGTTTAGGGTTTAGGGTTTAGGGTTTAGGGTTTAGGGTTTAGGGTTTAGGGTTTAGGGTTTAGGGTTTAGGGTTTAGGGTTTAGGGTTTAGGGTTTAGGGTTTAGGGTTTAGGGTTTAGGGTTTAGGGTTTAGGGTTTAGGGTTTAGGGTTTAGGGTTTAGGGTTTAGGGTTTAGGGTTTAGGGTTTAGGGTTTAGGAGTTTAGGGTTTAGGGTTTAGGGTTTAGGGTTTAGGGTTTAGGGTTTAGGGTTTAGGGTTTAGGGTTTAGGGTTTAGGGTTTAGGGTTTAGGGTTTAGGGTTTAGGGTTTAGGGTTTAGGGTTTAGGGTTTAGGGTTTAGGGTTTAGGGTTTAGGGTTTAGGGTTTAGGGTTTAGGGTTTAGGGTTTAGGGTTTAGGGTTTAGGGTTTAGGGTTTAGGGTTTAGGGTTTAGGGTTTAGGAGTTTAGGGTTTAGGGTTTAGGGTTTAGGGTTTAGGGTTTAGGGTTTAGGGTTTAGGAGTTTAGGGTTTAGGGTTTAGGGTTTAGGGTTTAGGGTTTAGGGTTTAGGGTTTAGGGTTTAGGGTTTAGGGTTTAGGGTTTAGGGTTTAGGGTTTAGGGTTTAGGGTTTAGGGTTTAGGGTTTAGGGTTTAGGGTTTAGGGTTTAGGGTTTAGGGTTTAGGGTTTAGGGTTTAGGGTTTAGGGTTTAGGGTTTAGGGTTTAGGAGTTTAGGGTTTAGGGTTTAGGGTTTAGGGTTTAGGGTTTAGGGTTTAGGGTTTAGGGTTTAGGGTTTAGGGTTTAGGGTTTAGGGTTTAGGGTTTAGGGTTTAGGGTTTAGGGTTTTAGGGTTTAGGGTTTAGGGTTTAGGGTTTAGGGTTTAGGGTTTAGGGTTTAGGGTTTTAGGGTTTAGGGTTTAGGGTTTAGGGTTTAGGGTTTAGGGTTTAGGGTTTAGGGGTTTAGGGTTTAGGGTTTAGGGTTTAGGGTTTAGGGTTTAGGGTTTAGGGTTTAGGGTTTAGGGTTTAGGGTTTAGGGTTTAGGGTTTAGGGTTTAGGGTTTAGGGTTTAGGGTTTAGGGTTTAGGGTTTAGGGTTTAGGGTTTAGGGTTTAGGGTTTAGGGTTTAGGAGTTTAGGGTTTAGGGTTTAGGGTTTAGGGTTTTAGGGTTTAGGGTTTAGGGTTTAGGGTTTAGGGTTTAGGGTTTAGGGTTTAGGGTTTAGGGTTTAGGGTTTAGGGTTTAGGGTTTAGGGTTTAGGGTTTAGGGTTTAGGGTTTAGGGTTTTTAGGGTTTAGGGTTTAGGGTTTAGGGTTTAGGGTTTAGGGTTTAGGGTTTAGGGTTTTAGGGTTTAGGGTTTAGGGTTTAGGGTTTAGGGTTTAGGGTTTAGGGTTTAGGGTTTAGGGTTTAGGGTTTAGGGTTTAGGGTTTAGGGTTTAGGGTTTAGGGTTTAGGGTTTAGGGTTTAGGGTTTAGGGTTTAGGGTTTAGGGTTTAGGGTTTAGGGTTTAGGGTTTAGGGTTTAGGGTTTAGGGTTTAGGGTTTAGGGTTTAGGGTTTAGGGTTTAGGGTTTAGGGTTTAGGGTTTAGGGTTTAGGGTTTAGGGTTTAGGGTTTAGGGTTTAGGGTTTAGGGTTTAGGGTTTAGGGTTTAGGGTTTAGGGTTTAGGGTTTAGGGTTTAGGGTTTAGGGTTTAGGGTTTAGGGTTTAGGGTTTAGGGTTTAGGGTTTAGGGTTTAGGGTTTAGGG
>JAILYA010000071.1:0-185000 GCA_021437795.1 Rhodamnia rubescens
GAAAAGTCACACCACGATCTTTGACCCATGAAAAGGCAATGAAAAAGTCATAATTCTAGGTCTTTGACCCATGAAAAGGCTATGAAAAGTCCACAGTTCACGGTCTTTGACCCATGAAAAGGCTAATGAAAAAGTCACAGTTCACGGTCTTTGACCCATGAAAAGGCTATGAAAAAGCGATTCACGATGCTTTGACCCATGAAAAGGCAATGAAAAGTCACGATTCACAGTCTTTGACCCATGAAAAGGCTATGGAAAAGTCACGATTCCACGGTCTTTTGACCCATGAAAGGCTATGAAAAAGTCACGATTCACGGTCTTTGACCCATGAAAAGGCTATGAAAAGTCAAGTTCACGGTCTTTGACCCATGAAAAGGCTATTGAAAAGTCACAATTCACGGTGCTTTGACCCATGAAAAAGGCTATGAAAAGTCACAGGTTCACGGTCTTTGACCCATGAAAAGGCTATGAAAAAGTCACATTTCACGGTCTTTGACCCATGAAAAGGCTATTGAAAAGTCACGATTCACGGTCTTTGACCCATGAAAAGGCTATTGAAAAGTCACGAGTTCACGGTCTTTGACCCATGAAAAGGCTATGAAAAAGTCACGATTCACGGTCTTTGACCCATGAAAAGGCTATTGAAAGTCACAGTTCACGGTCTTGACCCATGAAAAGCTATTGAAAAGTCACGATTCACGGTCTTTGACCCATGAAAAGGCTATTGAAAAGTCACAGCCATGTCTTTGACCCATGAAAAGGCTATGAAAAAGTCACAGTTCACGGTCTTTGACCCATGAAAAGGCTATTGAAAAGTCACTAGTTCACGGTCTTTGACCCATGAAAAGGCTATTGAAAAAGTCACAGTTCACGGCTTTCTGACCCATGAAAAGGCTATTGAAAAGTCACACCTCGGTCTTTGACCCATGAAAAGGCAATGAAAAAGTCACAGTTCACCGGTCTTTGACCCATGAAAAGGCTATGAAAAAGTCACGTTCACGGTCTTTGACCCATGAAAAGGCAATGAAAAGTCACAATTCACGGTCTTTGACCCATGAAAGCGCTATGAAAAGTCACACAGTTCACGGTCTTTGACCCATGAAAAGGCTATTGAAAAAGTCACAGTTCACGCGTGCTTTGACCCATGAAAAGGCTATGAAAAGTCACAGTTCACGGTCTTTGACCCATGAAAAGCGCTATGAAAAAGTCACAATTCATGGTCTTTGACCCATGAAAAGGCAATGAAAAGTCACAGTTCACGGTCTTTGACCCATGAAAAGGCTATGAAAAGTCACAGTTCACGGTCTTTGACCCATGAAAAGGCTATGAAAAAGTCACACATTCACGATCTTTTGACCCATGAAAAGGCTATGAAAAAGTCACGAGTTCACGGTCTTTGACCCATGAAAAGGCTATGAAAAAGTCACGATTCACGGTCTTTGACCCATGAAAAGGCTATGAAAAGTCACGATTCACGGTCTTTGACCCATGAAAAGGCTATTGAAAAGTCACAGTTCACGGTCTTTGACCCATGAAAAGGCTATTGAAAAGTCACAGTTCACGGTCTTTGACCCATGAAAAGGCTATGAAAAAGTCACAGTTCACGGTCTTTGACCCATGAAAAGGCTATAAAAAAAGTCATATCCACGGTCTTTGACCCATGAAAAGGCTATTGAAAAAGTCACGGTTCACGGTCTTTGACCCATGAAAAGGCTTTTGAAAAGTCACAGTTCCACGGTCTTTGACCCATGAAAAGGCTATGAAAAAGTCACAATTCACGGTCTTTGACCCATGAAAAGCGCAATGAAAAAAGTCACGGTTCACGGTCTTTGACCCATGAAAAGGCTATTGAAAAGTCACAGTTCACGGTCTTTGACCCATGAAAAGGCTATTGAAAAGTCACAATTCCACGGTCCTTGACCCATGAAAAAGCTATGAAAAAGTCACAGTTCGGTCTTTGACCCATGAAAAGGCTATGAAAAAGTCACACGTTCACGGTCTTTGACCCATGAAAAGGCTATGAAAAGTCACACGTTCACGGTCTTTGACCCATGAAAAGGCTATGAAAAGTCACAGTTCACGGTCTTTGACCCATGAAAGGCTATGAAAAAGTCACAATTCCACGGTCTTTGACCCATGAAAAGGCTATGAAAAAGTCACGATTCACCGTCTTTGACCCATGAAAAGGCTATGAAAAGTCACGATTCACGATCTTTGACCCATGAAAAGGCTATGAAAAAGTCACAATTCACGTGCCTTTGACCCATGAAAAAGGCTATTGAAAAGGCTATGAAAATTCCACGATTCTTTGACCCATGAAAAGGCTATTGAAAAGTCACGATTCACGGCCTTTGACCCATGAAAGGCTATGAAAAAGTCCACAATTCACGGTCTTTGACCCATGAAAAGCGCAATGAAAAAGTCACGATTCCACGATGCCTTTGACCCATGAAAAGGCTATGAAAAGTCACGATTCACGGTCTTTGACCCATGAAAAGGCTATGAAAAAGTCACAATTCACGGTCTTTGACCCATGAAAAGGCTAATGAAAAAGTCACAGTTCACGGTCTTTGACCCATGAAAAGGCTATGAAAAGTCACGATTCACGGTCTTTGACCCATGAAAAGGCTATGAAAAAGTCACAGTTCACGGTCTTTGACCCATGAAAAGAATGAAAAGGCATTCTGAAAAGCACAAGTTCACGGTCTTTGACCCATGAAAAGGCATATGAAAAGAATCACAATTCGGTCTTTGACCCATGAAAAGGCTATGAAAAGTCACAGATTCACGGTCTTTGACCCATGAAAAGGCTATGAAAAGTCACGATTCACGGTCTTTGACCCATGAAAAGGCTATTGAAAAAGTCACAATTCACGGTCTTTGACCCATGAAAAGGCTATGAAAAAGTCACAGTTCACGGTCTTTGACCCATGAAAAGGCTATGAAAAAGTCACAGTTCACGGTCTTTGACCCATGAAAAGGCTATTGAAAAGTCACGATTCACGGTCTTTGACCCATGAAAAGGCTATGAAAAGTCACAGTTCACGGTCTTTGACCCATGAAAAGGCTATTGAAAAGTCACGGTTCACGGTCTTTGACCCATGAAAAGGCTATGAAAAGTCACAGTTCACGGTCTTTGACCCATGAAAAGGCTATGAAAAAGTCACAATTCACGGTCTTTGACCCATGAAAAGGCTATGAAAAGTCACAGTTCACGGTCTTTGACCCATGAAAAGGCTATGAAAAAGTCACATTTCACGGTCTTTGACCCATGAAAAGGCTATGAAAAGTCACATTCACGGTCTTTGACCCATGAAAAGGCTATTGAAAAAGTCACGATTCACGGTCTTTGACCCATGAAAAGGCTTATGAAAAGTCACATTCACGGTCTTTGACCCATGAAAAGGCTATGAAAAAGTCACATTCACGGTCTTTGACCCATGAAAAAGGCTATTGAAAAGTCACAGTTCACGGTCTTTGACCCATGAAAAGGCTATGAAAAGTCACAGTTCACGGTCTTTGACCCATGAAAAGGCTATTGAAAAGTCACAGTTCACGGTCTTTGACCCATGAAAAGGCTATGAAAAGTCACAGTTCACGGTCTTTGACCCATGAAAAGGCTATGAAAAAGTCACACCACACGGTCTTTGACCCATGAAAAGGCAATGAAAAAGTCACGATTCACGGTCTTTGACCCATGAAAAGGCTATTGAAAAGTCACGGTTCACGGTCTTTGACCCATGAAAAGGCTATTGAAAAGTCACGATTCACGGTCTTTGACCCATGAAAAGGCTATGAAAAAAGTCACAGTTCACGGTCTTTGACCCATGAAAAGGCTATTGAAAAGTCACGATTTCACGGTCTTTGACCCATGAAAAGGCTATTGAAAAGTCACAGTTCACGGTCTTTGACCCATGAAAAGGCTATGAAAAGTCACAGATTCACACGGTCTTTGACCCATGAAAAGGCTATGAAAAAGTCACATTTCACGGTCTTTGACCCATGAAAAGGCTATGAAAAAGTCATGAGCCAGTTCATCGTTTTTGACCCATGAAAAGGCTATGAAAAAGTCACGATTCACGGTCTTTGACCCATGAAAAGGCTATTGAAAAGTCACGTTCCACGGTCTTTGACCCATGAAAAGGCTATTGAAAAGTCACACAGTTCACGGTCTTTGACCCATGAAAAGGCTATGAAAAAGTCATAATTCACGGTCTTTGACCCATGAAAAGGCTAATGAAAAGTCACATTCACACGGTCTTTGACCCATGAAAAGGCTATGAAAAAGTCACAGTTCACGGTCTTTGACCCATGAAAAGGCTATGAAAAGTCACGATTCACGGTCTTTGACCCATGAAAAGGCTATGAAAAGTCACGGTTCACGGTCTTTGACCCATGAAAAGGCTATGAAAAAGTCACGATTCACGGTCTGACCCATGAAAAGGCTATGAAAAGTCACGATTCACGGTCTTTGACCCATGAAAAGGCTATGAAAAAGTCACACGATTCACGGTCTTTGACCCATGAAAAGGCTATGAAAAAGTCACGATTCTGGTCTTTGACCCATGAAAAGGCTATGAAAAGTCACAGATTCACGGTCTTTGACCCATGAAAAGGCTATGAAAAAGTCACGATTCACGGTCTTTGACCCATGAAAAGGCTATTGAAAAAGTCACATTTACCATGTCTTTGACCCATGAAAAGGCTTTGACCCATGAAAAAATGAAAAGTCACAGTTCACGGTCTTTGACCCATGAAAAGGCTATGAAAAGTCACAGTTCACGGTCTTTGACCCATGAAAAGGCTATGAAAAGTCACGGTTCACGGTCTTTGACCCATGAAAAGGCTATGAAAAGTCACAGTTCACTGGTCTTTGACCCATGAAAAGGCTATGAAAAGTCACAGTTCACGGTCTTTGACCCATGAAAAGGCTAATGAAAAGTCACAATTCATGGTCTTTGACCCATGAAAAGGCTATGAAAAAGTCACAGTTCCACGGTCTTTGACCCATGAAAAGGCTATTGAAAAGTCACAGTTCACGGTCTTTGACCCATGAAAAGGCTATGAAAAGTCACAGTTCACGGTCTTTGACCCATGAAAAGGCAATGAAAAAGTCACAGTTCACGGTCTTGACCCATGAAAAGGCTATGAAAAGTCACGATTCACGGTCTTTGACCCATGAAAAGGCTATGAAAAGTCACAAGTTCACGGTCTTTGACCCATGAAAAGGCTATTGAAAAGTCACGATTCACGGTCTTTGACCCATGAAAAGGCTATGAAAAAGTCACAATTCACGGTCTTGACCCATGAAAAGGCTATGAAAAAGTCACAGTTCACGGTCTTGACCCATGAAAAGCGCTATGAAAAAGTCACAATTCACGGTCTTTGACCCATGAAAAGGCTATGAAAAGTCACAGTTCACGGTCTTTGACCCATGAAAAGGCTATGAAAAGTCACGGTCTTTGACCCATGAAAAGCGCATTGAAAAGTCACATTCACGGTTTGACCCATGAAAAGGCTATGAAAAAGTCCAGTTCACGCGTCTTTGACCCATGAAAAGGCTATGAAAAGTCACAGTTCACGGTCTTTGACCCATGAAAAGGCTATTGAAAAGTCACGTTCACGGTCTTTGACCCATGAAAAGGCTATGAAAAAGTCACAGTTCACGGTCTTTGACCCATGAAAAGGCTATGAAAAAGTCACAAGTCACGGTCTTGACCCATGAAAAGCGCTATGAAAAGTCACAGTTCACGGTCTTTGACCCATGAAAAGGCTATGAAAAGTCACGATTCACGGTCTTTGACCCATGAAAAGGCTAATGAAAAGTCACAATTCACGGTCTTTGACCCATGAAAAGGCTATTGAAAAAAGTCACGCAATTCACGGTCTTTGACCCATGAAAAGGCAATGAAAAAGTCACTATTCCACTGGCTTTGACCCATGAAAAGGCTATGAAAAGTCACAGTTCACGGTCTTTGACCCATGAAAAGGCTATTGAAAAAGTCACAATCCACGGTCTTTGACCCATGAAAAGCGCTATGAAAAAGTCACGATTCACGGTCTTTGACCCATGAAAAGGCTATTGAAAAGTCACAATTCACGGCCTTTGACCCATGAAAAGGCTATGAAAAAGTCACATTCACGGTCTTTGACCCATGAAAAGCGCAATGAAAATAGTCACAATTCGACCCATGAAAAGGCTATGAAAAAGTCACACACTTTTTTTGACCCATGAAAAAGGCTATTGAAAAGTCACGATTCCACGGTCTTTGACCCATGAAAAGGCTATGAAAAGTCACGATTCACGGTCTTTGACCCATGAAAAGGCTATGAAAAAAAGTCACGATTCACTGGTCTTTGACCCATGAAAAGGCTATTGAAAAGTCACAGTTCACGGTGCTTTGACCCATGAAAAGGCTATGAAAAAGTCATACCACGGTCTTTGACCCATGAAAAGGCAATGAAAAAGTCACAGTTCACGGTCTTTGACCCATGAAAAGGCTATGAAAAGTCACTAGTTCCACGATGCTTTGACCCATGAAAAAGGCTATTGAAAAAGTCACAATTCACGGTCTTGACCCATGAAAAGGCTATTGAAAAGTCACGATTCACGGTCTTTGACCCATGAAAAGGCTTATGAAAAAGTCAAGTCACCACGGTCTTTGACCCATGAAAAGGCTATGAAAAAGTCACAGTTCACGGTCTTTGACCCATGAAAAGGCTATGAAAAGTCACGATTCCACGGTCTTTGACCCATGAAAAGGCTATTGAAAAGTCACGATTCACACGTCTTTGACCCATGAAAAGGCTATGAAAAGTCACAGTTCACGGTCTTTGACCCATGAAAAGGCTATGAAAAGTCACAATTCACGGTCTTTGACCCATGAAAAGGCTATGAAAAAGTCACAGTTCACGGTCTTTGACCCATGAAAAGGCTATGAAAAGTCACATTCACGGTCTTTGACCCATGAAAAGGCTATGAAAAAGTCACAATTCACGGTCTTTGACCCATGAAAAGGCTATTGAAAAGTAATCACGTTCACGGTCTTTGACCCATGAAAAGGCTATTGAAAAAGTCACAATTCACGGTCTGACCCATGAAAAGGCTATGAAAAAGTCACAGTTCACGGTCTTTGACCCATGAAAAGGCTATGAAAAAGTCACGATTCACGGTCTTTGACCCATGAAAAGGCTATGAAAAAGTCACATACCACGGCCTTTGACCCATGAAAAGGCTATGAAAAGTCAGATTCACGGTCTTTGACCCATGAAAAGGCTATGAAAAAGTCACAATTCACGGTCTTTGACCCATGAAAAGGCTATGAAAAAGTCACGTTCACGGTCTTGACCCATGAAAAGGCTAATAAAAATCACAATTCACGGTCTTTGACCCATGAAAAGGCAATGAAAAAGTCACAGATTCACGGTCTTTGACCCATGAAAAGGCTATTGAAAAGTCACGTCTCACGGTCTTGACCCATGAAAAGGCTATTGAAAAGTCACAATTCACGGTCTTTGACCCATGAAAAGGCTATTGAAAAAGTCACATTCACGGTCTTTGACCCATGAAAAGGCTATGAAAAAGTCACAATTCACGGTCTTTGACCCATGAAAAGGCTATGAAAAAGTCACGAATTCACGGTCTTTGACCCATGAAAAGGCTATGAAAATGAAAAAGTCATAGTTCACGGTCTTTGACCCATGAAAAGGCTATTGAAAAGTCACAGTTCACGGTCTTTGACCCATGAAAAGGCTATGAAAAGTCACGATTCACGGTCTTTGACCCATGAAAAGGCTATGAAAAAGTCACACCACGGTCTTTGACCCATGAAAAGGCAATGAAAAGTCACAATTCACGGTCTTTGACCCATGAAAAGGCTAATGAAAAAGTCACAATTCACGGTCTTTGACCCATGAAAAGGCTATGAAAAGTCACGATTCACGGTCTTTGACCCATGAAAAGGCTATTGAAAAGTCACATTCACGGTCTTTGACCCATGAAAAGGCTATTGAAAAAGTCACAGTTCACGGTCTTTGACCCATGAAAAGGCCAATGAAAAGTCACAATTCACGGTCTTTGACCCATGAAAAGGCTATGAAAAAGTCACATTCACGGTCTTTGACCCATGAAAAGGCTATTGAAAAGTCACAGTTCACGGTCTTTGACCCATGAAAAGGCTATGAAAAAGTCACAATTCACGGTCTTTGACCCATGAAAAGGCAATGAAAAAGTCACAATCCACGGTCTTTGACCCATGAAAAGGCTATGAAAAGTCACGATTCACGGTCTTTGACCCATGAAAAGGCTATTGAAAAAGTCACGTTCACGGTCTTTGACCCATGAAAAGGCTATTGAAAAGTCACAGTTCACGGTCTTTGACCCATGAAAAGGCTATGAAAAAGTCACGTTCACGGTCTTTGACCCATGAAAAGGCTATGAAAAGTCACAGTTCACGGTCTTTGACCCATGAAAAGGCTATGAAAAGTCACAGTTCACGGTCTTTGACCCATGAAAAGGCTATGAAAAAGTCACATTTCACGGTCTTTGACCCATGAAAAGGCAATGAAAAAGTCACGATTCACGGTCTTTGACCCATGAAAAGGCTATGAAAAGTCACGATTCACGGCCTTTGACCCATGAAAAGGCTATTGAAAAGTCACAGTTCACGGTCTTTGACCCATGAAAAGGCTATTGAAAAGTCACAGTTCACGGTCTTTGACCCATGAAAAGGCTATGAAAAAGTCACATTTCACGGTCTTTGACCCATGAAAAGGCTATGAAAAAGTCACGATTCACGGCCTTTGACCCATGAAAAGGCTATGAAAAAGTCACAGGTTCACGGTCTTTGACCCATGAAAAGGCTATTGAAAAGTCACATTTCACGGTCTTTGACCCATGAAAAGGCTATTGAAAAGTCACAGTTCACGGTCTTTGACCCATGAAAAGGCTATGAAAAAGTCACGGTTCACGGTCTTTGACCCATGAAAAGGCTATTGAAAAGTCACAGTTCACGGTCTTTGACCCATGAAAAGGCTATGAAAAAGTCACAATTCACGACCTTTGACCCATGAAAAGGCTATGAAAAAGTCACAGTTCACGGCCTTTGACCCATGAAAAGGCAATGAAAAGTCACAGTTCACGGTCTTTGACCCATGAAAAGGCTATGAAAAGTCACAATTCACGGTCTTTGACCCATGAAAAGGCTATTGAAAAGTCACGATTCACGGTCTTTGACCCATGAAAAGGCTATAAAAAGTCACGGTTCACGGTCTTTGACCCATGAAAAGGCTATTGAAAAGTCACGATTCACGGTCTTTGACCCATGAAAAGTGCTATGAAAAGTCACAATTCACGGTCTTTGACCCATGAAAAGGCTATGAAAAGTCACAATTCCACGGTCTTTGACCCATGAAAAGGCAATGAAAAGTCACAATTCACGGTCTTTGACCCATGAAAAGGCTATTGAAAAAGTCACGATTCACGGTCTTTGACCCATGAAAAGGCTATTGAAAAGTCACGATTCACGATCTTTGACCCATGAAAAGCTATGAAAAGTCACATTCACGGTCTTTACCCATGAAACGCTATTGAAAAGTCACTGATTCACGGTCTTTGACCCATGAAAAGCGCTATTGAAAAGTCACGATTCACGGTCTTTGACCCATGAAAAGGCTATGAAAGTCACAATTCACGGTCTTTGACCCATGAAAAGGCTATGAAAAAGTCACGAGTTCACGGTCTTTGACCCATGAAAAGGCTATGAAAAGTCACGACCACGGTCTTTGACCCATGAAAAGGCTATTGAAAAAGTCACGATTCACGGTCTTTGACCCATGAAAAGGCTATGAAAAGTCACAGTTCACGGTCTTTGACCCATGAAAAGGCAAAGTGAAAAAGTCACAATTCACGGTCTTTGACCCATGAAAAGTGCTATGAAAAAGTCACGGTTCACGGTCTTTGACCCATGAAAAGGCTATGAAAAGTCACATTTCACGGTCTTTGACCCATGAAAAGGCTATGAAAAAGTCATTCACGGTGCTTTGACCCATGAAAAGGCTATGAAAAGTCACGATTCACGGTCTTTGACCCATGAAAAGGCTATGAAAAAGTCACATTCACGGTCTTTGACCCATGAAAAGGCAATGAAAAAAGTCACGGTTCACGGTCTTTGACCCATGAAAAGGCTCTGACCCATGAAAAGGCTATTGAAAAGTCACGTTCACGGTCTTTGACCCATGAAAAGGCTATTGAAAAAGTCCACGATTCCACGGTCTTTGACCCATGAAAAGGCTATGAAAAAGTCACATTCACGGTCTTTGACCCATGAAAAGGCTATGAAAAAGTCACATTCACGGTCTTTGACCCATGAAAAGGCTATTGAAAAGTCACGATTCACGGTCTTTGACCCATGAAAAGGCTATGAAAAGTCACAATTCACGGTCTTTGACCCATGAAAAGGCTATTGAAAAGTCACGATTCACTTTGACCCATGAAAAGGCTATGAAAAGTCACAGTTCACGGTCTTTGACCCATGAAAAGGCTATTGAAAAAGTCACAATTCACGGTCTTTGACCCATGAAAAGGCTATGAAAAAGTCACAGTTCACGGTCTTTGACCCATGAAAAGGCTATGAAAAAGTCACACCACGGTCTTTGACCCATGAAAAGGCTATGAAAAAGTCACGGTTCACGGTCTTTGACCCATGAAAAGGCAATGAAAAAGTCACGTTTCACAATGGTCACGCTCTTTGACCCATGAAAAGGCTATTGAAAAAGTCACAGTTCACGGTCTTTGACCCATGAAAAGGCTATTGAAAAAGTCACGCGACCCATGAAAAGGCTATGAACGGTCTTTGACCCATGAAAAGGCTATGGAAAAGTCACAATTCACGGTCTTTGACCCATGAAAAGGCAATGAAAAAGTCACAATTCACGATCTTTGACCCATGAAAAGGCTATGAAAAAGTCCACGATTCACGGTCTTTGACCCATGAAAAGGCTATTGAAAAGTCACAGTTCACGGTCTTTGACCCATGAAAAGGCTATGAAAAAGTCACGATTCACGGTCTTTGACCCATGAAAAGGCTATGAAAAAGTCACAATTCACGGTCTTTGACCCATGAAAAGGCTATTGAAAAAGTCACAATTCACGGTCTTTGACCCATGAAAAGGCTATTGAAAAGTCACAATTCACGGTCTTTGACCCATGAAAAGGCTATGAAAAGTCACAATTCACGATCTTTGACCCATGAAAAGGCTATTGAAAAAGTCACAGTTCACGGTCTTTGACCAATGAAAAGGCTATTGAAAAAGTGTGAAAAGTTCACGGTCTTTGACCCATGAAAAGGCTATGAAAGTCACAGTCTAAACTTTGACTTACATGAAAGGCTATGAAAAGTCACATTCTAAACTTTGACCCATGAAAAGTTCTGAAAAGGCTATGAAGTCACGCTTCATGTCGTCCTTGACCCATGAAAAGGAAATTATTGTGAATGAACTCTGCCACTTGGCTTTGACCCATGAAAAGGCTATGAAAAGTCACGAGTTCACGGTCTTTGACCCATGAAAAGGCTATGAAAAAGTCACAATTCACGGTCTTTGACCCATGAAAAGGCAATGAAAAAGTCACGATTCACGGTCTTTGACCCATGAAAAGGCTATGAAAAGTCACGATTCACGGTCTTTGACCCATGAAAAGGCTATGAAAAAGTCACAATTCACGGTCTTTGACCCATGAAAAGGCAATGAAAAAGTCACGATTCAAGGTCTTTGACCCATGAAAAGGCTATTGAAAAGTCACAGTTCACGGTCTTTGACCCATGAAAAGGCTATGAAAAGTCACGATTCACGGTCTTTGACCCATGAAAAGGCTATTGAAAAGTCACGATTCACGGTCTTTGACCCATGAAAAGGCTATTGAAAAAAGTCACGAGTTCACGGTCTTTGACCCATGAAAAGGCTATGAAAAAGTCACATTTCACGGTCTTTGACCCATGAAAAGGCAATGAAAAAAGTCACGATTCACGGTCTTTGACCCATGAAAAGGTTATGAAAAGTCACAGTTCACGGTCTTTGACCCATGAAAAGGCTATTGAAAAGTCACAGTTCACGGTCTTTGACCCATGAAAAGGCTATAAAAGTCACCAGTTCACGGTCTTTGACCCATGAAAAGCATATTGAAAAGTCACGAGTTCACGGTCTTTGACCCATGAAAAGGCTATAAAAAGTCACAGTTCACGGTCTTTGACCCATGAAAAGGCAATGAAAAAGTCACAATTCACGGTCTTTGACCCATGAAAAGGCAATGAAAAAGTCACGAGTTCACGGTCTTTGACCCATGAAAAGGCTATAAAAAGTCATAGTTCACGGTCTTTGACCCATGAAAAGGATATTGAAAAGTCACGATTCACGGTCTTTGACCCATGAAAAGGCTATTGAAAAGTCACGTTCACGGTCTTTGACCCATGAAAAGGCTATGAAAAAGTCACAATTCACGGTCTTTGACCCATGAAAAGGCAATGAAAAAGTCCAGTTCACGGTCTTTGACCCATGAAAAGGCTATTGAAAAGTCACGATTCCACGGTCTTTGACCCATGAAAAGGCTATTGAAAAGTCACGATTCACGGTCTTTGACCCATGAAAAGGCTATGAAAAGTCACAGTTCACGGTCTTTGACCCATGAAAAGGCAATGAAAAAGTCACGATTCACGGTCTTTGACCCATGAAAAGGCTATGAAAAGTCACAGTTCACGGTCTTTGACCCATGAAAAGGCTATGAAAACGTCACAATCCACGGTCTTTGACCCATGAAAAGGCAATGAAAAAGTCACAGTTCAAGGTCTTTGACCCATGAAAAGGCTATTGAAAAGTCACGTTCACGGTCTTTGACCCATGAAAAGGCTATGAAAAGTCACGATTCACGGTCTTTGACCCATGAAAAGGCGATTGAAAAGTCACGATTCACGGTCTTGACCCATGAAAAGGCTATGAAAAAGTCACAATTCACGGTCTTTGACCCATGAAAAAAGCAATGAAAAGTCACGGTTCATGGTCTTTGACCCATGAAAAGGCTATGAAAAGTCACGATTCACGGTCTTTGACCCATGAAAAGGCTATTGAAATGTCACAATTCACGGTCTTTGACCCATGAAAAGGCTATGAAAAGTCACAGTTCACGATCTTTGACCCATGAAAAGGCTATGAAAAAGTCACAATTCACGGTCTTTGACCCATGAAAAGTGCAATGAAAAAGTCACGATTCACGGTCTTTGACCCATGAAAAGGCTATGAAAAGTCACGGTTCACGGTCTTTGACCCATGAAAAGGCTATGAAAAAGTCACAATTCACGGTCTTTGACCCATGAAAAGGCAATGAAAAAGTCACGATTCAAGGTCTTTGACCCATGAAAAGCGCTATTGAAAAGTCACACAGTTCACGGTCTTTGACCCATGAAAAGGCTATGAAAAGTCACGCGATTCACGGTCTTTGACCCATGAAAAAGGCTATTGAAAAGTCACAGTTCACGGTCTTTGACCCATGAAAAGGCTATGAAAAAGTCACAATCCACGGTCTTTGACCCATGAAAAGGCAATGAAAAAGTCACGATTCACGGTCTTTGACCCATGAAAAGGCTATGAAAAGTCACGGTTCACGGTCTTTGACCCATGAAAAGGCTATTGAAAAGTCACGATTCCACGGTCTTTGACCCATGAAAAGCGCTATGAAAAAGTCACAATTCCGCGGTCTTTGACCCATGAAAAGGCAATGAAAAAGTCACGGTTCATGGTCTTTGACCCATGAAAAGGCTATGAAAAGTCACGATTCCACGGTCTTTGACCCATGAAAAGGCTATTGAAATGTCACGATTCACGGTCTTTGACCCATGAAAAGGCTATGAAAAGTCACGATTCACGGTCTTTGACCCATGAAAAGCATATTGAAAAGTCACGGTTCACGGTCTTTGACCCATGAAAAGGCTATTGAAAAGTCACAGTTCACGGTCTTTGACCCATGAAAAGGCTATGAAAAAGTCACAATTCACGGTCTTTGACCCATGAAAAGGCAATGAAAAAGTCACGATTCCACGGTCTTTGACCCATGAAAAGGCTATGAAAAAGTCACGATTCACGGTCTTTGACCCATGAAAAGGCTATTGAAAAGTCACAGTTCACGGTCTTTGACCCATGAAAAGGCTATGAAAAGTCACGATTCACGGTCTTTGACCCATGAAAAGGCTATTGAAATGTCACGATTCCACGGTCTTTGACCCATGAAAAGGCTATGAAAAGTCACGATTCACGATGCTTTGACCCATGAAAAGGCTATGAAAAAGTCACAATTCCACGGTCTTTGACCCATGAAAAGGCAATGAAAAAGTCACGATTCACGGTCTTTGACCCATGAAAAGGCTATGAAAAGTCACAGTTCACGGTCTTTGACCCATGAAAAGGCTATGAAAAAGTCACAATTCACGGTCTTTGACCCATGAAAAGGCAATGAAAAAGTCACAGTTCAAGGTCTTTGACCCATGAAAAGGCTATTGAAAAGTCACAGGTTCACGGTGCTTTGACCCATGAAAAGGCTATGAAAAGTCACAGTTCACGGTCTTTGACCCATGAAAAGGCTATTGAAAAGTCACGATTCACGGTCTTTGACCCATGAAAAGGCTATTGAAAAGTCACAGTTCACGGTCTTTGACCCATGAAAAGGCTATGAAAAAGTCACAATTCACGGTCTTTGACCCATGAAAAGGCAATGAAAAAGTCCACGAGTTGACGGTCTTTGACCCATGAAAAGGTTATGAAAAGTCACGATTCACGGTCTTTGACCCATGAAAAGGCTATTGAAAAGTCACAGTTCACGGTCTTTGACCCATGAAAAGGCTATAAAAAGTCACGGTTCACGGTCTTTGACCCATGAAAAGCATATTGAAAAGTCACGATTCACGGTCTTTGACCCATGAAAAGGCTATTGAAAAGTCACAGTTCACGGTCTTTGACCCATGAAAAGGCTATGAAAAAGTCACAATTCACGGTCTTTGACCCATGAAAAGGCAATGAAAAAGTCATAGTTCACGGTCTTTGACCCATGAAAAGGCTATGAAAAGTCACGGTTCACGGTCTTTGACCCATGAAAGGCTATTGAAAAGTCACGATTCACGGTCTTTGACCCATGAAAAGGCTATGAAAAGTCACGATTCACGGTCTTTGACCCATGAAAAGGCTATGAAAAAGTCATAATTCACGGTCTTTGACCCATGAAAAGGCAATGAAAAAGTCACAATTCACGGTCTTTGACCCATGAAAAGCGCAATGAAAAAGTCACGGTTCACGGTCTTTGACCCATGAAAAGGCTATAAAAAGTCATAGTTCACGGTCTTTGACCCATGAAAAGGATATTGAAAAGTCCACGTTCACGGTCTTTGACCCATGAAAAGGCTATTGAAAAGTCACGATTCACGGTCTTTGACCCATGAAAAGGCTATGAAAAAGTCACAATTCACGGTCTTTGACCCATGAAAAGCGCAATGAAAAAGTCACGAGTTCACGGTCTTTGACCCATGAAAAGGCTATTGAAAAGTCACAGTTCACGGTCTTTGACCCATGAAAAGGCTATTGAAAAGTCACAGTTCACGGTCTTTGACCCATGAAAAGGCTATGAAAAGTCACGATTCACGGTCTTTGACCCATGAAAAGGCAATGAAAAAGTCACGATTCACGGTCTTTGACCCATGAAAAGGCTATGAAAAGTCACGATTCACGGTCTTTGACCCATGAAAAGGCTATGAAAACGTCACAATTCACGGTCTTTGACCCATGAAAAGGCAATGAAAAAGTCACGGTTCAAGGTCTTTGACCCATGAAAAGGCTATTGAAAAGTCATGATTCACGGTCTTTGACCCATGAAAAGGCTATGAAAAGTCACGAGTTCACGGTCTTTGACCCATGAAAAGGCTATTGAAAAGTCACAGTTCACGGTCTTTGACCCATGAAAAGGCTATGAAAAAGTCACAATTCACGGTCTTTGACCCATGAAAAGCGCAATGAAAAAAGTCACGGTTCATGGTCTTTGACCCATGAAAAAGGCTATGAAAAGTCACGATTCACGGTCTTTGACCCATGAAAAGGCTATTGAAATGTCACGATTCACGGTCTTTGACCCATGAAAAGGCTATGAAAAGTCACGATTCACGGTCTTTGACCCATGAAAAGGCTATGAAAAAGTCACAATTCACGGTCTTTGACCCATGAAAAGGCAATGAAAAAGTCACGAGTTCACGGTCTTTGACCCATGAAAAGGCTATGAAAAGTCACGATTCACGGTCTTTGACCCATGAAAAGGCTATGAAAAAGTCACAATTCACGGTCTTTGACCCATGAAAAGGCAATGAAAAAGTCACAGTTCAAGGTCTTTGACCCATGAAAAGGCTATTGAAAAGTCACGGTTCACTGTCTTTGACCCATGAAAAGGCTATGAAAAGTCACAGTTCACGGTCTTTGACCCATGAAAAGGCTATTGAAAAGTCACGATTCACGGTCTTTGACCCATGAAAAGGCTATTGAAAAGTCACAGTTCACGGTCTTTGACCCATGAAAAGGCTATGAAAAAGTCACAATTCACGGTCTTTGACCCATGAAAAGGCAATGAAAAAAGTCACGATTGACGGTCTTTGACCCATGAAAAGGTTATGAAAAGTCACGATTCACGGTCTTTGACCCATGAAAAGGCTATTGAAAAGTCACGATTCACGGTCTTTGACCCATGAAAAGGCTATAAAAAGTCACGATTCACGGTCTTTGACCCATGAAAAGCATATTGAAAAGTCACGATTCCACGTGCTTTGACCCATGAAAAGGCTATTGAAAAGTCACAGTTCACGGTCTTTGACCCATGAAAAGGCTATGAAAAAGTCACAATTCACGGTCTTTGACCCATGAAAAAGCGCAATGAAAAAGTCCAGTTCACGGTCTTTGACCCATGAAAAGGCTATGAAAAGTCGCAGTTCACGGTCTTTGACCCATGAAAAGGCTATTGAAAAGTCACAGTTCACGGTCTTTGACCCATGAAAAGGCTATGAAAAGTCACGATTCACGGTCTTTGACCCATGAAAAGGCTATTGAAATGTCGCGATTCACGATCTTTGACCCATGAAAAGGCTATGAAAAGTCACGGTTCACGGTCTTTGACCCATGAAAAGGCTATGAAAAAGTCACAATTCACGGTCTTTGACCCATGAAAAAGGCAATGAAAAAAGTCACAGTTCACGGTCTTTGACCCATGAAAAGGCTATGAAAAGTCACGATTCACGGTCTTTGACCCATGAAAAGGCTATGAAAAAGTCACAATTCACGGTCTTTGACCCATGAAAAGGCAATGAAAAAGTCACAGTTCAAGGTCTTTGACCCATGAAAAGGCTATTGAAAAGTCACGAGTTCACGGTCTTTGACCCATGAAAAGGCTATGAAAAGTCACAGTTCACGGTCTTTGACCCATGAAAAGGCTATTGAAAAGTCACGATTCACGGTCTTTGACCCATGAAAAGGCTATTGAAAAGTCACGGTTCACGGTCTTTGACCCATGAAAAGGCTATGAAAAAGTCACAATTCACGGTCTTTGACCCATGAAAAGGCAATAAAAAAAGTCACGATTGATGGTCTTTGACCCATGAAAAGGTTATGAAAATCATCACGATTCACGGTCTTTGACCCATGAAAAGGCTATTGAAAAGTCACGATTCGCGTCTTTGACCCATGAAAAGGCTATAAAAAGTCACGATTCACGGTGCTTTGACCCATGAAAAGCATATTGAAAAGTCACAGTTCACGGTCTTTGACCCATGAAAAGGCTATTGAAAAGTCACGAGTTCACGGTCTTTGACCCATGAAAAGGCTATGAAAAAGTCACAATTCACGGTCTTTGACCCATGAAAAGGCAATGAAAAAGTCACAGTTCACGGTCTTTGACCCATGAAAAGGCTATGAAAAGTCACGGTTCACGGTCTTTGACCCATGAAAAGGCTATTGAAAGTCACGATTCACGGTCTTTGACCCATGAAAAGGCTATGAAAAGTCACGAGTTCACGGTCTTTGACCCATGAAAAGGCTATGAAAAAGTCATAATTCACGGTCTTTGACCCATGAAAAGGCTATGAAAAAGTCACGCGATTCACGGTCTTTGACCCATGAAAAGGCAATGAAAAGTCACGGTTCACGGCCTTTGACCCATGAAAAGGCTATTGAAAAGTCACGAGTTCACGGTCTTTGACCCATGAAAAGGCTATTGAAAAGTCACGGTTCACGGTCTTTGACCCATGAAAAGGCTATGAAAAGTCACAATTCACGGTCTTTGACCCATGAAAAGGCAATGAAAAAGTCACGGTTTACGATCTTTGACCCATGAAAAGGTTATGAAAAGTCACGGTTCACCGTCTTTGACCCATGAAAAGGCTATTGAAAAGTCACGATTCACGGTCTTTGACCCATGAAAAGGCTATGAAAAGTCACGATTCACGGTCTTTGACCCATGAAAAGGCTATGAAAAAGTCACAATTCACGGTCTTTGACCCATGAAAAGGCTATTGAAAAATCACAATTCACGGTCTTTTACCCATGAAAAGGCTTTTGAAAAGTCACAATTTACGATCTTTGATCCATGAAAAGGCTATGAAAAAGTCTCGATTCACGATCTTTGACCCGTGAAAAAGCTATTGAAAAAAAAAGAGAGTTCCACTTTAACATTGTATCTACTCATGCGAATGAGGAAACTTGTTTATGGAATTGGCCTCGGGAAGCTAAACTTTACCTTACATTTCAGCCTCGGAGTACATTCTCTAAGTTACATGGGACGAGTTCTCGACCTTAGTGCTCGCATGTCGATCGGAACTTGCTGAATGAAGTGAAATTATTGTCAATGAACTCTGCCACCGCGACTTACATTCGCGTGACTTGGCTCTTGACAAGCACTCGGCGTTATATCTATTCAGGGCTGTGAAGCTCGCTAGGACCGAGGAAGCTTATTGTGGAACCGTGTCTAGGGACACTAAAGCTCTCCTTACTGTCCAAATAAAGTCGGCTCAAGCAAATACTAACGCCAATGAACATCTATTATATGTTCCTTCACAACTGGAATTTGTCGCAGATGATCGAGCTACTCACTCATGGAATGAATTCGAACGGATGGGGAAGTAGCGTTAAATGCATGGGCGAGATAAAGTTAAATCGACTCCTTGGGGAGGCTACTTGGTGCGATGCGATCCGAAAACTTCTCACTCAATTAGATGATATTGCCGACCATTAGACTCGATGGGGAGAATCAATTGACGGGAATTGTATCTCCCAAAAATGATTTTTTGGATGAAAATATCAATTCATGAAATTTTGCTTCATGAGAAGGGTTTATTGAGCATGCCAAGCTAAGATCCTTAATTTGAAAGGTTTTCACACACTCTCGCTAGGGAATATCCGTTGATCTCAATCACTCACTTGGGGATTTTGGGATAAAATTTCTCGATACCTCGCACTCTCTTCGTGTCCAAGGTTTCGGACATATTCGCAATGCATACATTCTCGATCAATCTGAAAGGTCTTTGAGGGACCGTAATGTTGGCATGGTCACGGGCTTACACAAAGGGTTTCTCCTGCTTTGAGGCCATCTTGGGGAAACATTTGAAGTTATAATCTTCAGGTTTAAAGTCAAGAACCTGGAAGATAAGACAAGAAATGATTGGCTCCACTTCTTGAGCGGTAGCTTCTTTGTAAAGTCTTCATGTCAACTCGAAACATCCCGATCGGAAGAGTCTTGAGATGGGTTGTAATGTCGGTTTGGGAAGGCTTATAAGGCTCGATTTTTTTTTTGGAGGGTTTATGAGTTGGTGACCACCTTGGTGTCTTTAACAATCTCGCTCCATTTGGGGAAAGTATTTGACTCTAGGGATCACAATCTGCCTCGAGAGTCCAATGAACTGCTTCGTTTTGCTTGGCAAGAAAAGAGCTTTTCTCTATTTTCCGCATTTATTTACATTCGAGGTAAGCTCAATACTTTTCTGCATTTGACTTTTTTCTCTATGGGCTTTGGCCTTGCTTTTACTAGGCACTTTGCTTTTTTTGGCCCATTATTTTTCATTTTCTTCTTTCCTTTTTTTTTTTGCCTTTGTCATGAGCTCTCTAGACTCTCGAGACATTTCAAATTGACACGAATTTTACGGTAAATCACACATCTTGCCCCAATGTGGGGAGATGATCACCAATTGGGTTTTTGAAATGAATGATTTCTGGCTCAACTTGGCTAGCAAAGGGTATTCGGTGTTTAGGTAGAGAAAGAAATGCTCTTCTTCATCTGGGGATATTCCGAGCTTCCACGAAGATTCACTGAAGTTACCACACAAAGGTTAAGACAAGTGAAGGCAATTAAATCTTTCTTACCTTTTTTCTTCGCTGATTTTCAACAGTAATCTCCTGTATACGCCCGATGTAGGGTGGTTATTGATATGGGTATTTTGAATGTTCTTCTTACTCGGGCTCAACGGGCTAGCAAGGGATGTATTGTGTGTATGGAAAAAGAAGGAATGCCTTTCGTCACTTCGACCGTTGTACACATCGCGAATGGATCTTCTATCTTAAGACACGAATCTTGTTCTTTTCATTCCACTCAACTCTCGAGTGTATTAGGGACGTATTTAGACAGGGCTCATCTTTCACCCTAAATATCTTCGCTTGGCATACTCAATACCTCTGTTTCACAGAGCAAAAATCATTCGACCAAGTGAACTCTGCGGAGACTTCAATGCAAGATGCATATATGCATGAATGGATGCACCGATTTAGGGAACATGGATTTTTTTTTGAATGAGCTAAAGCATGAACTCCAACCTGTACTAAAGATGAGATGCTTTAATGACCTAAACATTTATTATGACCTTTGGGGGTGCAAGGTTTAAACGGTTATGCTTTCTACATAAATTTAAAAAAAAGGGTACTTACAGGCTATTATAGCCAGTTGATCCTTTGCCCCCTACTCTTCGAAGATTGATGCTACCGAGCACTCCAGGATTTCATGAATTGGCCTATTTGGCTTGCTATCAAGGTAGCCTCCTCCTACATCTTTCTACGGGAATTTCGAATAGGGAATATTCGCGAGGGTGATGTTCTTTGGGATGAATTAACATGATGATTTTCCTAAGCAATGATCATCTGTAACTCTAGGAATCACCTCCCTTCGGGAGGCGACTCCGTCTCTCCAACCTGTCCGTTGTTCTAGAGATTGACAAAATACCTAGATTCCTAATCTAAGACTTTACAAAATGCCCAGATTCCTCACCTAGGACTTAACAGGAAGCACGACATTTAGGGAACCCTTCATCTTGGAGGGTTTTAAGGAGAAGGATACTTACGATCCATGCTTGGATGGTTGATCCTACAATGATGTAAAGAAGATCACATTAGCGAGTATCCTTTTCCGGAAATGACAACTTGGAACGATACAACGTTACCCTCATATCTATACTTCAAGGATTGATGGTTACTCGCTTGTTTGGGTTCATCTCACAATTCTTGGCATGCCCCATTTTTACCTTTTCTCTTGTAGCTCTCTCTTTGTGAGGGAGTTTCTCGTTTGATTTTGCTTTCTTTTAAGGGACTTACTTGAGACGCAATTGATCTGGTAACCCTGTCACAAATAGCAAGAAACATGTCACTACTCGATTTCTTGGGATTAGAAAGCTAGAAACGATACGGTGTTACCCTTCATTTGAGCTAACTTTCATACGGCTGAAGCTACATCTTAGCTTGACCTCAAAGGTCACAATTATGCATGAGTAGGTTAGACGAGGAGCATGAAGTTGCTAATATCATCCTTTGATGAGATGCTCGATTTTATCTTTCGGAACCGACTTCATTCCTCAATACATGGCGGTGATGGATCTGGTTGTTCCAATCATCTCCACATGTGCATAGGGATAGAAGTCCTAATTGCAATGATGATAAGCTTTGCTCTTTGATCCAATGACCTGGAGATCGCCTCTATTCAAGAGGTCTACAAGCTTTTTGCCATGGTCTTATTCAGTATTTAAGACCTGCATGAGCTGAAACTCATTGACTCCGCTTCTCTATTCTAGTTGACAGCTACTCTTCATTCACTTCCAATGGTTGGTCGGTACAAATTCCTTTCCTATTGCCACATTCCGTGATATCTCTAATAGGAGCGTGCAAATCCTGGTTACACGCGAGAGACGCTCACAATAGTTTGCTTCTTTATCTTAGTTGGCTTAACTAAATTCTTGTTTGTTGAAGTTTCCTCTTCCATTGCGGAGAGAAGAATCTTATGGATTTTGATCAATCTTGAACTTAGTCATATCGGACGTTGGCCCACATTGACCCAAGGTGATTCTTCATGTTTGCATCTCAATAGCTTCATTTGAGCTCGGATTGCTTGAGGATTGAAAAGCGGTCTATGGTCGCTTGATTCCCTCGTTGTTACGTGTCGAAGCATCATTTGAGACCCGAGCTAGAGTGCTTAGGCAAAATCTTGAGCTTCAAGTATCGACTTTTCCAGCTATTCGTAGGCTCATTTTTTTCAATATCTGCGTCTCCTATCGGAGCGTAAAAAAAACATGTCGAGATGTGTGATTAAAAGGGATAAATTGGAATCGATCTTGAGCTACCCTTCGCTTTGATTTTGTCTTTGAAGGTGCTTTGCATCTCCCCTTTGTCGGCTTTGCCATTTCGATGTTTGGCACTTCTCCTTTAGCGGCTTCCCCATTTGGCGGCAATGGTTAAATGGATCAATAGCTCCCAAGGTTCAAGTGTCGCTTGAGATTTCGAACCCATATGGGTTAACTCATTTAAACTTCGTCGAGAACTCGGACTTGGCCTGTATTGCGAGAGAACGTTGATTTGGGTTGTATTCTCTCCTTTTCGCAAAATAAAAGGAAGTGCAAAAAGTTTTTTTTATTAATCTTTATACAATATATACATTTATGCCAACATGGGATCGAACCCGGGCGCTCCGGACCATTGTCACTCCTAATGCCACTATCTTTGTGCGATTGTTAGCGTCCTTGAGGTGCCTCGCTTTTTATTTAAGCGGTAACTCTCGAATGGGACAACTCTCAATGTTTGGTCGGATGGCTACGCTTTGTAGTAATCTCGAGTCAATTGACAATTTGCCTTCTTTAAGCTTGCTTGAGTTTTGTCACCTCCAAGTTGATTTGCCTCATATCCGTTTGACGAGGTATCCATGCACTCAACGGATGGATGAGGAGAAAACTATCCTCATGTCTGGATTTTCTCTTTTCCATCTTTGGGAGAAAAGGGCTCGTCGGTTACTTTGCTCCACTATGACCTTTTGATTGTTGTTATTTATCAATAAATTGGTGACTACGACACTCGAGCCAAAGTGGATTATCGGGCGTATGCTTCTTTTAAATCCACTCGTCTGTTGAGGAGACCTACTTTTGCTTCCAACGATTGACTATGTCTTGGGCACCTTCGTTTTCACTGCGTGAGCAAAAGTAATGCATTAGCTTGCATTTCGGATGAATTCGACTTTGAGAGCGAAATACTCCCTTCTATCTCGAGTAGATGGCTCGGCTAGATCGTCTTTTCTCATAGGATGCATTGTCACTACATTGGCTACACTCATTCATCTCGCAAAATGAGAGATAAAACGAGTCACTTATATTCTCAATTGAGCTAAGCTAGGAATGATACACCTTGCTACCAAAGTCGAATGATTGTTTGTGATCCAAATTAGTTGGCGAGAATCATCGCATCCGAGAATAGGCTCTCGGATTTCAACGAATGTCCTCCGGCTCAGCTCCTCATTCCGAAACTCTCTACAAATGTCATAAAGCACAAGGGATGATTTTTCGGATCTTTGGCCGTGTAGGACTTTGGCTTCATTTGGAATCATCGTTGGGGTCCTCATTCATGGGGAGTCGACGCTAGATTGGTTTCGCCGGTGGACAGTGGTTCGCGGCATGACAATCGTGTCCTTGGTCTTGGAGTTGTGACCCCAAAAGGAATTTGAACGGAAAGATGTCGATCCGCTCGTCCTTAAGCAACATGATTTCCTCGAGGAGACGAGCTTTAGCGAAGGCGGATGCTTCATCCGCTTTGGGTTCTTGCTCCGTGGTTTGCTTGGAGAAGGAAGCGTTGGCGTTGAGGTCTTCATGGATGAGCGGCTTTTGTTTCTCCATAGCATTCCTCTCGAGATCGAAAGGGCGATGGGCCTTGTCACCATCCATTTTGAAGGACTGCAAAGGATGGCAAGGGGAAGTCTCCGTGGCTCTAGCTTCTTGATGGAATCAACGGGAATGATGACCTCCTCGTGGATTAACGTCGATTTGTCGAGTAACTTGAACTCTTCCATCATGGTCGTCGTCACTACTTCCATTTGTCATCTTAATGGCTGGGTCTATCCCCTCATTTAACTTTTGAAACAGGCTTGGACGATTGCATCCTGTCCGGTTCTTCTTAGCAAGGAGGATTGATATTGTCTACACGGATGCGCAACATGTTGTCCGTCGATTTGTTTGATTTTTGTTAAACCTTTCTTGATTTGAGTTGGGTGACCATGACATTTCATGCTCTTTGGCTTTTCTGTGATTTCTTTTGATTAAATGCTTCCTGCATATTGAAGAAGAAATTGGTCAGTTCCTATAATGATTTGGAATAAAACTAGGAATGTGATATGTCATCCTCGTCCTCGGTTCGAAAAGTTGCAACATCCAATGCTCCACTGAGTCCTTCCTAGTAACTCATTTTCGACTATGAGCAATTCCTCTAGGCGGGCAATCATCGACATCTCTATCTTGTCCACCTTTGGTTTGTTTTTAATGGGCATGATCGCCCCTCTATCATGGCTATCCTCTCGCTATCATCGGAATAGGTCATCGTCCTTTGGGAGCTGCCCCAGTTGGCTCTTTTTGTCCATTTTAGTGCATCTTTCGGTGGCCGACTCTAACTTGAAAAACAACGAGAAATGGGGTTTTTCTCATTTTACGGAACCGGGTGACAGTCACCGGCTTGTTTAAACGTGTGGCCTTCATGCTCTCCCTCCAATTATAGAACGAAAATAGGTTTAACATCTTAAGACCTCGCTTTAGGACGCAATCTTTGCATGGTGGATCGAGAGAATCTCGATGAATGACCTTCATTCATGTCCTTCAAGGGAAAGATAATAATATTAGTGCCTAGATAGAGAACCAATCTTTCAATGAGATCGCCTCTTATATGAAAATGAAGTGACGATCACCTGCCCGTAATCTCAATCTAAAGGCATTCGGTACTTCGCTACGATTTCATTATAAGAGGAGATATCATTAAAAGATCATTCGCGGTTATTAATAGGATGCCCATTCAATTTCAAAAGCTTAGCACACAAAAAATTGCATCTATTTTGAAAAATTGCGTCGGGACATTCCTTTTGCAAAAATGACGTGAAAATAATCTGTTCATTTGAAATTTATTCTACAAATTCACTACAAAAAAGTGATCGCCAAAATTTTTCAATTATAGGCTTAGACCACGTAGGGCATCCAATTGATATTCGCGAATTACCGAAAATAAAATTCCGAGTGGACCAATAAACGGAAGAATCTTACTCACGGTGGTTGGCGAATAGTACTTGTCAATGGCATAGACCTACACTAGACATGCGCATGCTAATAGTGAGGTTCGACACATAAGAGTGGAGTAGGCTAAAGGTTAAAGGCTCCCATCACAACGAAATAATGTCTTGCCCCCAAAAATGCTGACGGCATAATTGGGTCGGGGCACATATTTCGAGGTGATGAGCGGGATCGAAACGATCGTGCCATTTGCGGACTTGCGTATGGCCCAATCTATTTCGACACCTCCTAAGGGTTTCTAGGATCGCGATCCGGGTTTGACCTTGGATGTGTGTGCAAAAAGTGTAGTGTATGAGAGGCATGCATAGCATGGTATATCAAGCACCGCTTCAATATACATCCAAAAACATACATTCCTACAAGTCCTCGCAAACGAGATAGGTCAACAATCACTCCACCCCTTATAACATCCGACCTGCAAGAACATCTAATCACGAGTTAGCGGATCAACCTGATTTTTCATGCGATACGGAAAAATGAAGATCAAATTAAGGAACAATCAAGCTGGTTATTAAGGCCTAAGTCTACACGGGTTTCTAGCCATTTCCCAGTAGTCGCCAGGTGTCACGACCCGCCTTCGGCCTCCCACGAGGGTCCGGCGGGTCTAGAGATATTGCCATGGGTCAATGGCGCGGACTCTCCCAAGTCCTACCTCGCGTGACATTGGATTTCTTTTTTATTGATTAGCAAACTAAAAATGCTACAAAGAGTCGCCACTCTTATTGGGGTCGGCTAGAAACCAATCGAGAAATGGGAGTGTTATCTCGATTCCTACGCAACCGAGTTTCTAGGTTCGGGGACTTGTTTACGCTAACTAGATAATTAGCGCCCTTTCGGTACCTAACCAGTCGATATTCTCTAAAGTGACCATACATTCTGCATATCATCTTAAGCTTATCGGGTATCTAACCAAATACTAAATGATCATGCATAATGTTTTTTCGTCATTTTGTGCAATTACATATTTATCCTTAACCTAGCAAATAGGAAAAGCGATTAACGGGCAATTTTTTCGAAGAAAACAGTGTTGTAAACACTCAATCGAGTAAATATGCCAAATAAAAGACTGGAATGAGCACATGCAAACCAAATCTATGATGGCGATATTTAAATAAAACAACTTCGATGCGTGAATCGGGTGCACAAAAATGGACCGTATTGGACGTCGGTCTTCATCCTTGCAAAACTCCAATGGGCCGCGATCTTCGTGGGCACCATCATCGATCGCCATGTCGAATTTCAATCTCGTGCATCAAGCATTTAGTACGTGCATTCACTCAAAGTAGATAGTTAGCAAAGTTCGATCAATTAAAGGATAAAACGAGCATCTCGAATTAAACTCTAATTACCTTGCTAATTTATCTCTTGAAATATGTTAAAAGCGAATCAATTATCAAAATATTCACATGCAAAGTATAACTAAGCTATGCAAATAAAACATGACGAATATATCAACAAGCAAGCGTACAAAGCCTAATTTAGACGATATAGGCAAATAGATGCATTTCCTACCTATTTCTTTTTCTTTTTCTTTTTTATAAATATTTTTGGGTATTTTTATGGAATTTTATGGATTTTTTATTATTTAAATTATTTTTACTAGTTTAACATAAAAAGGTTCGGGGTCGAGTTCAATAACCCGGCCAAGACAAAGCCGGACCCGGATCTTCACGGCGAAGTCGTCGCCCGGACTAGGCTCGATACATGAGCCCGATCCGTGGATTGCCCAAAGACACAAGGCCCGACTTAGGCTTAAGCGTCCTTTCCTCCGACACAGGCCCATCCGCCTAAGAAAATAACCAAGCCTAGCTCCTCCGCTTGCCCAACCGCAATCAAATGACTAGCCTGGTTACACAAATAAATGAAGCCCCGTAAAAGAAAAGAAGAAAGACCAACCCAAGGCCTAAGCAAACCAAGCTCTACCCTGTTCATTATCTTCTTCCTCGTGTTAGCATCCGCATAGAGACATCGTGTGCGGGCTTGGCACGATGCCGTCGTCTTCCCTCATTGACGCCCATTGACAGATCCCAAGGCCGATCGCTTGGTTCTAATCGTCATCGAGCTGCCATGCGATCGACTTCGGCTCCCTGTCACACCAACTCCGAGTGATGCTCGCCACATCACCTTTGGCCAAGTTGTTGGCGGTCCAGTGCTTCAAGCTGCTTGTCCGGATGCCACGAATCCACGCGGCCGCCGGACGGGGCGTTGGCCTTGCTTGGACGTCTCCTCCGTGGTCACTAGAACCTGCTCGCCATGCTAACGTCCGGGTCTCCTCACGTGCGCCACTTGGTTTGGGTCGCCTAACCATTGACTGTCACGGCCATAGTCGGACCTCTAGCCATCATCAACGCCATCGCCTTCCCGGGCGACCTCCTACCTGGTTATGATCTCAAGATCACGAGGTCGAGGTTGTCACCTTGGATCGCCACGATCGATCGAGGCCAACCCGGCCCGATTAAACACCTCGACCCACCAAACAGACACCAAAGGTTAGCCTTTCATCCCCGATCTGCGACGGGTTTGCGAGATCAAGCGGCGCCGGTGGTTGGAGGTTGTCAAACGAACAACCTCCCCTCATTTGCAGCATGAACTGGTTCAGCCCCGCGTCGCCCAAGACGATCACCAGCTTCTCCAACGGACTCGACTTGTATTGGTCCATGTAAGCTCCGACGGGACAAGGCTCAAGGTAGGCGACGGTCTCGATGAGGGGAAGGCGAGGCGGGTGTGGTCGATCGAGAAATCAAGCTTGAACCGGGTCTTGTGCTTTCTCCGTGTGAGGACGTAAAAGAGGAGTAGTGCCAAGATTAAGGGAAGGAGATCAAGGATTCCTGGTTCCCGGTCGGATCTAGATGATCGATTCCTTTCGCTCGTCTATCTTTCCCATCCGAGCTCGCTTCCTCTCTCTTTCTCTTTGGCTTCCACCAGCTTCTGCTTCCTTCACCGAGCCCTCATGGTCCGATCTTCGCGCCAAAGCTATCTATGGTCGCGCAGTCGTCATCGCCAACCGTGAGACCATCTCCTCGGGCTGCGACGATGCGGCGGGTCAATCGTCGAACGCGCGAGCAAGGACCAGACCTCTCTCTCTAGCTCCCTCGCCTTTTCTTTTTAAGCCTCTCCTCCTCTCTTTTGTTCGTTGCCCTCTTTAATAATTGAACTCTAAGGAGCTCGCAGGAGCTCTTTCTTTTGTTGCTTTTCTTCTTTGCTCTCGGAAACGAGAGCCTCTTCTAGAATGCGTTGACCCCCCGAACTCCCCTTCTCTCTCTCTGCGTTCTTTTTTTATAGCCAACCCCCAACTTCCTCCCCAAGTTTGGTCATGTGGACAAGAAGGGATGTGAGGTTTGGGCGATTTCTGACCGCAGATGAGTGTGAAGAAATAGTGAGTGACGTGAGTGTGTGCGGGGAAAGAGTGACGTGACTAATAGAGGGAGTTCGTGAGATGGTCTAACGGAAAAGAAGAATTGGGCCAAAGAAATAAAAAAGTACAATTGGGCTTGAAAGAGAAAGAAATGGGAGGCTAGCTCATGGGAAAAAAGGTCCAACTTGGCATGTGGGCGGACTAGTCCGATCCGACAATTTTTTTTGCAATTTTATTTTTATATATATTTTTGCTTTTGTATTTTGTAATAAAACAAGAAAAGATGCATAATTAACAGCTTGACATTTTTTTTTACAAAGAAAATAAAATACGGGACTACCAAAATTAGGTGTCAACGGTGGTCGGATATCCCCGACGCAAGGAAATTGCCTTGAGAGAAGGAGAAGACCTGGCACCATTGAGAGTTTACAAGTGCTCTATCAATTTTCCTTTGTTTTCGATTCTCCCCCAACGGAGCGGACCAAGTGAATCTCGTGTCCCACATAGCGAAGGTCATCCAGCCCACTGGTTTAGACATTCACCCAATTCGTTGAAGGAAGGCAACCACGTATTGAGCTCCCAACTCTATCGAGATGGTTCTCGATTGCATTGAAATCCCCAGCGACAAGCCAAGGGGAAGAGGTAACAGCCGAGGCGGTGTGGATAAGATCATCCCACAAAGGCCTACGCTTTACAAATGTATGCTCCGCATATATAACGATCAAGAAACAAGATATATCACGGTCCAATAGTCGAAGGCACCCATGGATGGCTTGGGCCGAAGAGGAAGTGGCGATAAAATTAACAATTTGGGGGTTCCAACCAACCCATATCCTTCCCCTAGGGGAATGTATATAATTCTCCACCCAATTCCAATTAGGAACAAGGTTAACAAGTAAGAGAGTCAAAGAGGGCTCTTGAAGCTTTAATTTCCAATATGCCAATGCAACAAAGGTTGTGGGCACGTATTCAATCGCGAATTTCAGCTTGTTTGATAGGGCCACCGAGACCCCTAATATTCCATACTCCTATATACATATTTACAAGGAAGGAAAGAAAGTCACCTCCAAGCAGTGCCGCTCTCTGCTCGTTGCTTTTTCTTGGCGTAGGCTTAGCAACTTTGGGGATATCCGGGCTGTTGTCGAACCGAAGTCCGGCGATGAATCGGCCTTATGGGTTTGTTCGGGTGGTGGTTGCCTAGTAAGAGGAGTCTCATTCACCGTGAGGTCATCCTCCATATCTTTGGACTTAGGGTTATCATCAAATCCACTCCCAACATCACTTGCTTCGCCATCCATTTCACCATCCGATTCGGAGGATGATACCACAGCAAAGCATTTTGAGGGGCACAGAAGCGGAAGCCTTATGCAAGCATCAAACCAGGTTCCAGGTCAGATTTTGTTTGTACAATATGCCTTGATAGTCGCTGCCCCTTCTTAGTGGTGACTTCATTCCACTCCCTGAGTTAAGCGCTTAGGGGGAGTAGGGGCTATCCGAACATCGGCTCTTGACAATTGTACATCAACAGATGGAGGTATCGCCGGGCCGGGGAGGCAATTTCTCAACGGTTGGGGAGGGACCATTTGGGTGGTTGGTGAGACGAAGGCGCCACCACTTCGGGAGAGCATTTATGCCCAAACACACCACATTTGACACACACTGTGGTTTCCACTCATAAAAAACTTTTATGTCGTGAAGCTTGCCCTTTACTAACATTTCCACCGAGTGTCATAGTCTTTGTGCAGCCATAATTTCGACATAGACTCGAATATACGAGATGCTGTCCATAACTTCAGTTCTATGATCGACATATAGTGGCTTACCAATCAAGTGGCAATGGCGCTGATTCCTGGTGAAGACCATAAGGAATACGGCACATTTTTCAGTCCGATCCATACAAGTAGTGTTTCATGGATGTCTTTCTTGAGTTCCAACAGAGGGTGCCATTCTTTGTAGAAACAAAGGTGCCCGAGCCATGGTAACAGTCCCCCTTCAAGGATCTTTCGATGGAAATCTGCATTTGGAATGTGAAACATGAAGAAACCTTCCTCATTTACCAACACCCCGGAGAGTTGAGATTGCCAAAGCCCTTTGGCAAACGATTCGACAACGGGACGGGGTAGTTTCCGACCAACTAAATAACCCACCAAGCACTCTTTCAGCTTAGGATTAGCAGCTTCAAGGATTTCATCCGTAATGTTTGCCACAAGCTTATCTTCGAATTGAATAGGAGGTATATAGGTACATGCATACCCCTTAGTCTTGCTTTGGCAATAGCGAGCCCATGTTCGTTCTTGAATAGGGCCCGTGTTGTCTTGCGACTTTATCCCGAGGTCGTGGTTGTTTCGAGCTCACTCGGCTCCGACTTCGACCTCGACTCTTAGAGCGGGAATCATTCCAATCGAGGATTAGAGTCGTATAGGCCTCATCACCACCCATATCAGTAGCTTTTCCTTTCTCTCGCAGCAGAAACTTGAACACGATGAGAGCCTTCGTGACCATCAACGGTTGATTCTATACCACCAACTCCCATACTAGTCCCCCGAGGTGGCGCAGAGGGTGCAGGATCCCCTTGAGGAACGCCCAACATTGTGGGATTCTGTCGTGGAAGCCGAGCTCCCGATTTCCCCAGCCTTGCGTCCCATATTAGATTTTCATCCAAGACACAAGAAGGGGAATCACATTACCGTGGGTCCGAAGGGTGTGTTAGGCGACCTGGACCCCCAATGAGAGCCGGAGTCGAAGGACGAGCGCACCAGGTCGAGCGGCACACCCGAGGGCTCGAGCAGCGAAACCGAGCTTGGATGATCTATCCCCCAGCCATCGTCACACCATCGTTTGTAAATCCGAGCAGTGAGAGGGTGGGGTGTGGAGGGGCGACTTTGGATTTCAAGACTCGGCTGATCGGACGGTGAATCGGCCGGAGATGCACAACCCTAGCCAACGAGAACAGGGGCTAGGAACGAGCGGCCGAGAGAGACGCGCGTGTAGTGGACGCGCGTGTAGTGGACGCGCGCGAAGAACACGGGCTGGTGCAAATGGCAAAAGTAAATTCACGTGATTGTTCGACTTTCATAAATTCAAGAATTTCACCTCGGACTATGAAATACGAATGCCTTCGATCGCCCCATTAATCATTACTCCAATCCTCAAGGCCCATACAATAGGATCGGAATCATATGATGTTATCCCATGCCAATGTATACAGAGCGTAGGCTTCTTCGAGCACTCTAATTTCTTCAAAGTAACAAGCATCGGAGGGCATGATCCGGCTACAATGGCCGGAATGCGGAATTCTTCATCGGATGAACAGTAGTCCGACGAACGAGAACAATGAAGCTTGCGGGGGATCTACCGTCGAAAATACTCCACGATTGCTCACCAAATTTTGAGGGACGAGAGAGGAGATGGAGAGGAATGTTTTGTCCAAAAATCACTCCATTCCACCACCGGAGTAGGCCGAATCACCATTTTCGCAGCGGGTGAACGATGCCGTGGGACCGTGGACGAGAGGTTTTCAAATTCACGTGATTTTTTTTTTTGGGTAAAGGTAAGTATTATATTGACTTTTGGCAAAGTGCAACTATACATCAAAAGAGAGACCGGACACTACAAAAACTTGCACTTGAACCGACACCGATGGATGTCAAGACAAGTGCAAGAGTGACTCGAGTACAAAAAGGGAGCAAGAGCTCACGTGTAAAGAGAAAGCTCGGCCAAGCAAGAAAGCCGAACATAAACATACAAGCAATCGAACGACCCTCTAGCTAGCTAAAAATAGAAGGGTCGATATCCCAATTCACCCGCAACCTCCTGTTGCTAGGAGTGTGTTGTACATGCTTGAAGGTAAGCGCCTTGTCTCTTACAATCTTCGGAAGGTGCTGTTTGATTGCCGGTATGTAGAGGGGCTTGTTGCGAAATAAGATGCGGTTCCTCTCCCTCCATATGATGTGACAAAGAGCACCGAAGGAGAAACGGGCGATCCGGGTGATGGAAGGAATGACCACCGATATGGTGGATGGCCCAATGGAGGTTGTCCTCCCAAAGATCGATTATACCAAGGGAGATTACATTTTGTAGCCCAAAACGACGCCTGCCGAACCGGTGTGGTGACAGCCAAAAAAACAAGTGGTCTATACTATCCGGTCTAACTCGACAAAATGCACGTGTCGCTTCAGCAATTATGTTATATGTGAGGAGTAGTACTTGGGTGGGGAGTCGCTTCAATGTGATAAGCCGAGGTGAAAAGAGTGCCTCGGGGACATAGCACTACTCCAAACGAAGGAATGCTATGACTTAGTGTCCCTGCGTGGACGAATGGATATCCATGCCGAGGCAATTGAGAAAATCCCCGATGTATGGCCAAGCCATTGAAAGCTATCGGAGCGTATTTGATCTAGCAGTGGGAGCTGCTCGAGGCCAGGAGTTAATGATAGAACGTACCTTAGAAGGAGATCCCGATCCCAAGAAGTATTCAGCCACTATGGCCTTGCGAGGAATGCCCGATCTGTTAACTGGGTATTGGAGAATACCTTGTCAAGAGGTCCCCGAGGATGCCATGGATCGAGACAGAATAATACCGTATCCCCTTTGCCCAACCGCCATCTCGAAAAGATGCGAAAATTCCTCCCGTAGGTCAAGAATTTTCTTCCAGGCCCACGAGAAAAATTCACGCGATTGTTCGTCTTTCATAAATTCAAGAATTTCACCTCCCGAATATGAAATAAGAATACCTCCGATCGCCCCCATTAATCATTACTCCAATCCCGAAGGCCAACACAATATGACCGGAATCCTATCATGTTATCCCATGCTAATGTATACAGAGCGTAGGCTTAATTGAGCACTCTAATTTCTTCAAAGTAACAAAGACGGAGGCATGATCCAGCTACAATGGCAGGAATGCGAGAATTCTTCGTTGGATGAACAAGAGTCCGACGAACCGTAACAATAGAAGCTGCGGGGGCTCTACCGTCAAAAATACTCCACGATTGCTCACCAAATTTTGAGGAATGAGAGAGGAGATGGAGAGGAATGTTGTGTCCAAAAATCAGTCCATTCTACCATCGGAGTCGGCCGGAATCACCATTTTCGCAGCGGGTGAACAGATACTTCGCGGGACTCGTGGACGAGAGGTTTTCAAATTCACGCGATTTTTTTTTTTTTTTTAGTAAGGTAAATATGTATTTAGTTTTCAAACCACTAGGTACAAAAGAGGAACCGGACACAAAAATCATGAACCGAGGATGGCATTTTGTATGCCATGAAGGGTTCAATGGTGAACCGGTTTTCAAATTCACGCGATTGTTTTTTTTTTTTTTGTTAAGTAAGTATGTATTGACTTTTCAAAGTACTAGGTACAAGAGAGAAATCGGACACAAAAACCATGAACCCAAGGTGGCATTGTTTATGCCACAAAGGGTTCAACGGTGAACCGGTTGTAAGATACAATAGTGAGCTAAAAGCATCCAAACGCGAAGTAGCCACATCAAAAGGGACTTACTACGATCGCCAAACAAGCAAGCAAAGTGCAAGAAATCTAGTAAGAGGGTCAAAACAGCGACCAAAAGGGAAAAGCCAACCCTCCACAAGTAGGTGTATGGACAAAGCTGAGTAGGACGACAAAAAAAGGTAGTACGCGCCCTATGCAGCAGCAACTAGGCAAAAGAAGGAAGGCGCTACATTGAGTTGCTCGGGAATGGCGCAAAGCAGCAATCAAAGTTGGCGGTAGTAGAGGTGGTGAGCCAGTGGGCCTCAACCTTCGGACACAGAGAGCCGACAGCAGGAGTAATGGAAGCACCGTCACAACATGTTGGAGAAGAACCGATCAACTCTCGGCAAAGAACCAGGAGAAAGGCAAGATAATCAGCAAACAGGGATGCAATGCGGTTTCGATCACACAGCAGAATAGTTACGGTGAGATGGGCAGTAGAAGGGAACCCAAGCAAGGAAAGAAGATCCCACCACAACAGAGCAAGCATCCCAGACGAGGCTCGAAGACCGAGAACCGAATAATCAAGGCAAGCTAGGCATGAGGTTGTGGTGCTTGAAAGATGGCGGGGGAAAGGGCCCAATTTCGCTGAAGTATTCTATTCCGGGGGTGTCCGGCACGGGCGAAGCAAGAGAGCTTTGTCCTTGACCATCTTTGTAAGGTGCAAGGTAATAAAGGGCAAAAATAGGTTCTTACCACGAAACAAGACGTTATTCCGTTCAATCCGAGATGATATGACATAGAGCACCAAGTGAATACCTAGCAATACGGCTAGAAAACGACCGGCCACCAATGTGAGCTTGTGCCCAACGTATAAAAACTTTCCATGGGCGGTTTGTCCAGGTGAGATTGCAATTGGACGCCCTAGTAGAAGCCGTCGGCCGGTGACCTCACGGCTAAAGAAGAGGTGATTTAATGAGTCCGGTTGGCGATGACAGAAAGCACAAGAGCCATCCCGTATTCTACGGTAATGTAGGAGGAGTACTTGTGTGGGAAGCCGATTGAGTAGGGCTAGCCATAATAGGAAGGCAGGGCGTGGTGCAAAGTCCGAACCCCAAATGAAAGAGTGCCAATGCACCCTACCCCTTTTTGTCCCGATAGTGTCCCATGCCGATGCGATGGTGAAGTCCCCCGATGTGTGACCGCTCCAAGTAAAAACATCTTCCTTTTCTTCCACGAGAGTGGGTGCCGGATTCAGCCAAGACATGAGTGTATACAGAGTAGTAGAGGCGAGCCAATGAGAGAGGAAGAAGTCTTTCACGGTTACCTCTCGAGGAATCCTAGACCGGTAGATGTCACGAGCCGTGAAGTGCTTGTAGAGAGGACTTTTGTCATGCCAATGATCAAACCGTAAAGCCGTCCCCTACCCATTACCAATCATCCATCCGAAATGCAAGTGGAACTCCGAACGTAGCTCTAGAATTTTCTTCCACGACCATGAGCAGAAAGTAGGTTTGTTGGCCATCCGGAAGTTAGTGCTTTTTAAGAAGATGGAGTGAATCCACTTGCACCATAAGGATTCCTTGTCGAAAAAAAGAATCCAGATATATTTAAGGGTCATCGCCTTGTTACAATCCGCCGCCTACGAATACCCATTCCCCCTCCTCTTTGGGAAGGCATACATCGATCCACGCAACCTTCGCACCCCCAATGCCAAGGTCGAGGACCTTTCCAAAGGAATTGGCGAAGAGTAAGCTCAATCTTGTTTATGACCGACCTAGGCAAGGTAAACACGGTAGCCAAGTATACATGTATAGAGTGTAGAACCGTTTTAATTAACTGCACTCTGCCCGCGAAAGATAGAAATCTCTAAGACCAAGATCGAGCTCTAGCGGTGATGGTATTAACTAGACAGTTACAATCAACTTTGCGGATATGAGAAGATACAATAGGGACTCCGAGGTAGCGAAATGGAAGGGTACCTTCTTGGAAGTCTAGGCATGGCGGATTTGGTGGCGGAACGTAGTAGAGCCACCCGAAAAGAAGATGTCGCTCTTCCGGGGGGTTCGGTTCTAAGCCGGACCCGGGCGGAGAAGAGTTGCGATCCTTCCTTGAGTAACTTAATAGTCTCAAGGTTCCCTTCTTGCAAAGTAACACGTCATCCGCAAAGAATAAGTGTGTAAGTCGGGTAGGTTTACATCTCGGGAAATACTTGAAGCCGGGGTAGAGGACTTGGCATGGAGAATCCCGAAAAAACTTCCATGACCAGAGTGAAAAGGTATGGAGATAGTGGGTCGCCCTGGCGGATGCCTCTAGAACTCGGAGAAGAACCCATGCAAATCCCCATTGATAGCTATGGAGAACTTAGGTGTGGACACGCACTCCATAATAAGGTCGACCATAAGAGCCGGGAACCGAAAAGCTTTTAGAACTATACGGAGGAACCCCCGGTCTACGGTGTCATAGGCCTTGCGAAAATCTACCTTTATGGCGCATTTGGGGAGGTAGGCCTCATGGTGAAAATCCGCGAACAATTCCTGTGCCAAGCATGATGTTGTCACTAATTCTCCTTCCCCTCACAAATGCTGTCTATGTGGGTGAGATGATGGAAGGCAAGGGCGCTTGCTATTCGGTTAGAGAGAAGCTTGGTAATGCATTTATAGAGTGTATTGCAACAGGCAATCGTCCGAAAGTCTTGCATAGCCGTGGCATTAGGGGTCTTCGGCACGAGAGAGAGAATGGTAGCATTGACCTCCTTGAGGAGGCGTCCATCCGAAAGAAGTCCTGGATAGCCATGGTGACCGGAAGGGCCAACTATATCCCAAGTAGAGATAAAGAACTCAACGTTGAAACCGTCGGGGCCGGAGCCTTACCTTTAGCAAGGGAGAATATGGTGTGGCGGATCTCCTCGTCCCGTAAAGGGTCGGGATAGTGATAGCACATGATCCTCATCAACGGTGTATCTCAAGTAGGCTCGGAGCCTCCGACTATGAAATAAGAATGCCTCCGATCGCCCCCGTTAATCATTACTCCAATCCCGAAGGCTAAAACAATAGGACCGGAATCCTATTATGTTATCCCATGCTAATGTATACGGAGCGTAGGCTTGTTTGAGCACTCTAATTTCTTCAAAGTAAAAGCACTTGGAGGCATGACCCGGCTATAATGGCAGGAATGCAGAATTCTTCGTCGGATGAACTGTTGCCCGACGAACCGAACAACGAAGCTTGTGGGGGATCTACCGTCGAAAATACTCCACGATTGCTCACCAATTTTTGAGGGATCGGAGAGGAGATGGAGAGGAATGTTGTGTAGAAAAATCAGTCCATTCCGCCACTAGAGTCGGTCGGAATCACCATTTCCGCCACTAGAGTCGGTGAAACAGTACCCGCGTGATTGTGGACGACAGGTTTTCAAATTCACTCGAATGTTTTTTTTTTTGGTTAATTAAGTATGTATTGACTTTTCAAAGCACTAGGTACAAGAGTGGAACCAGACACAAAAACCATGAACCCAGGGTGACATACGATGCCACGGAGGGTTCAACGGTGAACCGGTTGTAAGATACAAGGATGAAGTAAGTGCACCCGAATGCGCAGCAAAGAACGGCGACAAGCAGCCTCTAAAAGCAGCCAAACACGTGGCCAAAACTAGGCAAAATTCTAATAAAGAGGTCAAGACAACAACCAAAAGGGCTAAGCCAACCCTCCAATGTAGAAATAATGACGGCCAAATAGATACCAAGCGCCGTGATGGAGCAAGGGGCCTCAACCTTCGGACAGCAGCAGAACATGTAGGGACGATGGCAGCACCAACGTGACAAGCTATCCAGAAACCGACCATGATTCGGTGGTGAACGAGCAGAATGCACAGCAAGTAGGGCATCAAGACATTCACAAAAGCAGAGATATCCGTGGGGCATAATGGCCCGTAAAGTGTAGCCAACGAGCACATGAAGAAATGAACCCAACACATCCACGCAGGGCTCAAGATATAATCAAATAGGGCTCCTAGGAAGCAGCTGCACATTATGTGTTGTTTGAAAGATCACAGGGGATAGGGCCCAATTTTGTTGGATCCTCCTATTCGGGGGTTGTCCCAAGACTGGACTAAGTGAGAAAGCTTTGTCCTTGACCATTTTTGTAAGGTGCAAGACAATAGCGGGCAAAAAGAGGTTTTTGCCTCGGAATAGGGCATTGTTCCGTTCTATCCAGATAATATGACACAATGCACCAAGTGAATACCTGGCAATGCGGCTAGAGAAGGAGCGGCCACCAATATGAGCTTGTGCCCACCGGATAAAATCATCCCATGGCCGATTGGTCCAGGTGAGGTTGCAATTAGATGCCCAAGTAGAAGCTAGGCGGCCGGTGACCTCACAGGCAAAGAACAAGTGGTTTACCGAATCAGGCCGTCGGTGGCGGAAGGGACAAGAGCCATCATGGATGCGGCGGTAATGCAAGAGGAGGACTTGTGTCGGCAGCCGGTTGAGAGTGGCTAGCCATAGAAGGAAGGCGTGGCACGGAGCAATGACCGGATCCCATATGAAAGAATGCCAGTGTACCCGAGTCCTCCTTGAGTCGATGGTGTCCCACGCCGAGGCAATGGAGAAGTTCCCCGAAGTATGGCCACACCATGCAAATACATCCCGCTTACCTTCCACGAGAGTTGGGGCGGGATCCAGCCCAAGACATAAGAGTAGGTAGAGTAAGAGATGCGGCCAATGGTAGAGGAAGAAGTCCCGCACGGTTACTCGCCGAGGGATCCTGGATTGATAAATGTCACGACCCGTGAAATGCTTATAGAGCGGGCTTTTGTCATGCCGGTGATCATACCAAAGTGCCGTTTCCTGCCCATTGCCAAGCTTCCATCTCGAAATGCTCATAGAAATCCCCCCGTAGGTCTTGGATTTTCTTCCACGTCCGAGAACAGAAAGTAGGCCGGCTAGCTACCTAGAAGTTCGTACTTTTTAAGAAGTTGGAATGTATCCACTTGCACCATAAGGATTCCTTATCAGCAAAGAGCATCCAAATATGTTTGAGGGTTATCGCCTTGTTGCAATCGCCGGTCTGCGAATACCCAATCCTCCCTCCTCTTTGGGGAGGCATATGTCCGTCCAGTGCTACCTTCGCCCCCCAATACCAAGGTCGGGACCCTTCCACGGGAATTGGCGAAGGATGAGCTCAATCCTATTCAAGACCGACTTGGGCAAGATGAACACAAAGAGCCCAATAGACATGAATAGAGTGCGAAACGATTTAATGAGTTGCAATCTGCCTTACGGATACGGGAAGATATAATAGGGACTCCAAGGTAACGAAATGGAAGGGTACCTTCCTGGAAGTGTAGGCATCGGCGGATCTCGGTGGCGAAGCATAGTAGAGCCACCCGAGACGAAGATGTCGCTTTCGGGGGGTTCGGTTGGAGGCCGGACCAGGCGGAGAAAAAGTTGAAGTCCTTGCTTGAGTAGCTCAACCGTATGAAGGTTCACTTCGCGAATAATAGGACATCATCTCGCAAAGAATAAGTGGGTGAGTCGGGTAGCCTTACACCTCCGTAAGTACTTGAATCCCGGGCTAGAGGTCTTGGCATTGAGAATGCCCGGAGAACACTTCCATGACCAACGTGAAGAGATATGGTGAGAGCGGGTCTCCCTGGTGGATGCCGCGAGAGCTGGAGAAAAAGCCGTGCAACTCCCCATTGATGGCTATGGAGAATTTAGGAGTGGAAACACATTCCATAATACGCTCAATGAAGAAGTCCGGGAAGCCAAAAAGCTTGGAGCACAATACGGAGGAACCCCCAATCGACAAAGTGTCATACGCTTTACGAAAGTCCACCTTAATGGCGCATTTGGGAAGGTAGGCATCATGATGAAAATCCGTGAATAACTCTTGGGCAAGCATGATGTTGTCACTCGATTCTTCGTCCCCTCACAAAAGCTGTCCGAGTGGGTGAGATAAGGGCCGGCAAGAACAGCTGCTATCCGATTGGATAGGATCTTTGTAATGCACTTGTAGAGGGTGTTGCAGCGGGCGATCGGGCGAAAGTCATGCATAGCCGCGGCATTAGGGACCTTGGGCACCGGGGAGAGAATGGTTGCATTGATCTCTTTCGAAGTCGCCCGGTTCGAAAGAAGTCCTGGATGGCTAGAATAACCGAAGGGCCAACAACATCCCAAGTGGAGACAAAGAACTCAATGTTGAAACCGTCCGGGCGAAGCCTTACCTTTAGCAAGGGAGAAGAGAGTGGTCCGGATCTCATCATCCGTAGCGGGGCGGGATAGGGATGAGAGGTGCTCTTCATGGAGGGTGCCGCAAAATAGGCCCGGACATCCTCAATGGCAGGTCGAGACACCGGGGGGTCCATTCGGTGAGGTCCCGAAAGTGGGCGATAATGTGCTCCCGATCCGAGGAAAATGCGCGGCCACCTCTCCGGCCGAGTCAACAACGGAAAGTATACGGTTCGAGCATGTCTTCTATTGACGAAGTGGTGGAAATACCGCGTGTTGAGGTCGCCTTCCTTGAGCCAACGTATTCTCGATTTTTACCGGTAAAAGGACACCTCCCTGCATCCGAAGTGTTGAGAAAGTACCGAGGAGTTCCAGCTCCTTATCTACCAATTCCTGGTTCATAGGGTCCAGCTGAAGATCATCCTGAACCGCGGTGAGGGCAATCCGGGCTTGATCGGTCCGAAGAGAGATGTCGAGAAAGAGTTCCTATTAAGTTGCTTGAGTCGTGCCTTGAGAAGCTTGAGTCGGCTGCACACCACAAATAGCGGAGTGCCTGGAAAAGGAGCAGCCCAAACCAATTTGACGATGTCCTTGAAGGAAGGATGGGTCTTCCAAGTAGTCATAAAACTTGAACGGCTTCCGTGAGGCGGGAGGACTCACAATCCTAACCACCATAGGAGTATGATCCGAGATTCGGGGGCAAGGAAAGTTGCTTCGAGTAAGAGAAAGTGCGGCTCCAATGCTTCATTGACGAGAACCCGATCGATCTTGCGTTGCTTGCGTGAGGTACCGAGAGGAGGTAGACCATGTATAACGATGCCCTACGTACCTCAAATCATCTAGACCCACCTCGCGAAAGGCACTCCCCAAACTCGTCGAAGGCCGGGATCCAAGTATTGGAACTACCCAACCTATCGAATGGTCCCCGATGGCATTGAAGTCCCCAGCCACCAGCCAAGGTTCATGGTTCGCATTTATCCGAACAAGCTCAGCCCAAAGGGTCCGCCTACACTGAACGTATGCCCTCCATAAACAGCCGAGAGAAGGCAAGTCTTGTTCATATCTATCAACCGGACTGTGCATGAATCAATTGGGCAGATGTCGATAGAACCGAGCAAGTCAATCACCCCGGAGGATCCCATCCGATCCATATCCTCCCAAGTGGTGAGTGATCATAATTAGCTATCCACCGCCAATCGGGAGCTAAAGTGGCAAGTGATTGCATCGAACGAAGACGCTTTAACTTTCGTCTCAAGTATGCCAACGAAGGAGAGCCGATTTCGACGGAAACGGATCTCCGCTTGTCTAAGGGGGTCAACTAGGCCCATGTTCATCTTTCATAAATTCAAGAATTTTACCTACGATTATGAAATACGAATGCCTCCGATCGCCCTCGTTAATCATTACACCGATCTTGAAGGCCAACACAATAGGAGCGGAATCCCGTGATTTTATCCCATGCTAATGTATACGGAGCGTAGGCTTGCGTTAAGCACTCTAATTTCTTCAAAGTAACAGCACCGGAGGCATGACCCGTCTACAATGGCCGGAACGCGAGTTCTTCGTTGGATGAATACTAGCTCGACGAACCGTAACAACAAAAGCTTGCCGGGGCTCTACCGTCGAAAATACTCCACGATTGCTCACCAAATTTTGAGAGATGAGAGAGGAGATGGAGAGGAATGTTTTGTCCAAAAATCAGTCCATTCCGCCACCGGAGTCGGCCGGAATCACCACTTCCGCAGCGGGTGAACAAGACCATGGGACCGTGGACGAGAGGTTTTCAAGTTCCCGCGATTGTTTTTTTTTTTTTTTTTTTGGTAAGGTAAATATGTATTAACTTTTCAAAAGCACTAGGTACAAATAGAGAAACCGGACACAAAAACCATGAACCCAAGATGGCATTGTATGCCATAGGGGGTTCAACGGTGAACCGGTTGCAAGATACAATGAAGAACTATGTGCATCCTAGCAAAGACGAAGTGATGGAGCTAGATCCATACTCGACGACTAAGCATTGGAAGAAATGGTCGAAACAATGACCAAGAGACAATGCAAGTAGCCAAAACGAGAACAAGTACAAAGCGGGGTAGGGCGACCAAAAAATGGCTAAAACTCGCCCCTATAAAACAAAAAGACAACAAAGCAGCCGAGGAATAGCCAGTGAAAGAGACCGTGAGGAGCAGCCGACGGTATGGCATCGTCATGAGCATCAATAGCACGAGCAAATAGGGATACAACGCAGCAGCCTACAAGCATATGTTGAGACAGCCCTAGGTTGGAACCCATCTCCCGCGATTGTTTTTTTTTTTGGGTAAGGTAAATCTCCCCCGCGATTGTTCGTCTTTTATAAATTCAAGAATTTCACCTCGACTATGAAATACAAATGCCTCCGATCGCCCCGTTAATCATTACTCCGATCGTGAAGGCCAACACAATAGATGCGGAATCCTGTGATGTTGTCCCATGCTAATGTATACAGAGCGTAGGCTTGCGTTAAGCACTCTAATTTCATCAAAGTAACATCACCGGAGGCATGACTCGGCTACGATGGCCGGAATGCGAGAATTCTTCGTCGGATGAACAATAGCCCAACGAACCAAAGCAATAAACGTTTGCTGGGGCTCTACCGTAAAAAATAATCTACGACTGCTCACCAAATTTTGTGGGATGAGAGAGGAGATGGAGAGAAATGTTGTGTCCAAAAATCAGTCCATTCCGCTACCGGAGTCGGCCGGAATCACCATTTTCGCAGCGGGTGAACAATACCCGCGGGGCCGGGGACGAGAGGTTTTCAAATTCACGCGATTATTCGTCTTTCACAAATTCAAGAATTTCACCTCGACTATGAAATACGAATGCCTCCGATTGCCCCGTTAATCATTACTCCGATCCCGAAGGCCAACACAATAGGACTGGAATCTTATCATGTTATCCCATGCTAATGTATATAGAGTGTAGGCTTGCTTTGAGCACTCTAATTTTTTCAAAATAACAGCACCGGAGGCATGACCCGGATACAATGGCCGGAATGCAAAATTCTTCGTCGAATGAACGAAGGCCGACAAACTAGAACAACGAAGCTGCGGGGGCTCTATCGTCGAAAATACTCCAGGACTGCTCACCAAATTTTGAGGAATGAGAGAGGACATGGAAAGGAATGTTGTGTCCAAAAATCAGTCCATTCCGCCACCGGAGTCGGCCGAAATCACCACTTTCGCAGCGGGTGAAAAGTACTCGCCGGAGTGTGGACGAGACGTTTTCAAATTGACGGGATTGTTTTTTTTTTTTTTTTTGGTAAGGTAAGTATTTATTTAGCTTTCAAACCACTAGGTACAAAAGAGGAACCGGAAACAAAAACCATGAACCGAGGATGGCATTTGTATGCCATGAAGGGTTCAACGGTGAACCGATTTTCAAATTCACGCGATTGTTCGTTTTTCATAAATTCAAGAATTTCACCTCGACTATGAAATAAGAATACCTCCGATCGCCCCGTTAATCATTACACCAATCCCGAAGGACAACAAAATAGGACCGGAATCCTATTATGTTATCCCAAGCTAATGTATACGGAGCGTAGGCTTGTTTGAGCACTCTAATTTCTTCAAAGTAAAAGAACCGGAGGCATGACCCGGCTACAATGGCGAGAATGCAGAATTCTTCGTCCGATGAACAAGTTGCCCAACGAACCGGAACAACGGAAGCTTCGGGGGCTCTACCGTCGAAAATACTGCACGATCTGCTCACCAAATTTTGAGGGATGAGAAAGGAGATGGAGAGGAATGTTGTGCCCAAAAATCAATCCATTCCGCCAACGGAGTCGGCCGGAATCACCATTTTCGCAGCGGGTGAACAATACCTACGGGACTATGGACGAGAGGTTTTCAAATTTAAGCGATTTTTTTTTTTTTTTTTGGTTAATTAAGTATGTATTGACTTTTCAAAGCACTAGGTACAAGAGTGGAACTAGACACAAAAACCATGAACCCGGGGTGACATACGATGCCACGGAGGGTTCAACGGTGAACCGGTTATAAGATACAAGGATGAAGTAAGTGCACCCGAATGCGCAGCAAGCAGCGGCGACAAGCGAGCCTCTAAAAGCAGCCAAACACGTGGCCAAAACTAGGCAAAATTCTAATAAAGAGGTCAAGACAACAACCAAAAAGGGCTAAGCCAACCCTCCAATGTAGAAATAATGACGGCCAAAAAGATACCAAGCGCCGTGATGGAGCGAGGGGGCCTCAACCTTCGGACAGCAGCAGAACATGTAGGGGCGATGGCAGCACCAACGTGACAAGCTATCCGAAACCGACCATGATTCGGTGGTGAACGAGCAGAATGCACAGCAAGTAGGGCATCAAGACATTCACAAAAGCGAGAGATATCCGTGGGGCATAATGGCCCGTAAAGTGTAGCCAACGAGCACATGAAGAAATGAACCCAACACATCCACGCAGGCGCAAAGATATAATCAAATAGGGCTCCTAGGAAGCAGCTGCACATTATGTGTTGTTTGAAAGATCACAGGGGATAGGGCCCAATTTTGTTGGATCCTCCTATTCCGGGGGTTGTCCTAAGCCTTGGACTAAGTGAGAAAGCTTTGTCCTTGACCATTTTTGTAAGGTGCAAGACAATAGCGAGGCAAAAAGAGGTTTTTACCCCGGAATAGGGCATTGTTCCGTTCTATCCGAGATAATATGACACAAGGCACCAAGTGAGTACCTGGCAATGCGGCTAGAGAAGGAGCGGCCACCAATATGAGCTTGTGCCCACCGGATAAAATCATCCCATGGCCGGTTGGTCCAGGTGAGGTTGCAATTAGATGCCCAAGTAGAAGCTAGGCGGCCGGTGACCTCACGGGCAAAGAACAAGTGGTTTACCGAATCAGGCCGTCGGTGGCAGAAGGGACAAGAGCCATCATGGATGCGGCGGTAATGCAGTAGGAGGACTTGTGTCGGCAGCCGGTTGAGAGTGGCTAGCCATAGAAGGAAGGCATGGCGCGGAGCAATGACCGGATCCCATATGAAAGAATGCCCGGTGTACCCGAGTCCTCCTTAGTCGATGGTGTCCCACGCCGAGGCAATGGAGAAGTTCCCGAAGTATGGCCACACCATGCAAATACATCCCGCTTACCTTCCACGAGAGTTGGGGCGGGATCCAGCCAAGACATAAGAGTAGGAAGAGTAAGAGATGCAGGCCAATGGTAGAGGAAGAAGTCCCGCACGGTTACCTGCCGAGGGATCCTGGATTGATAAATGTCACGACCCGTGAAATGCTTGTAGAGCGGGCTTTTGTCATGCCGGTGATCATACCAAAGTGCCGTTTCCTCGCCCATTGCCAAGCTTCCATCCGAAATGCTCATAGAAATCCCCCGTAGGTCTAGGATTTTCTTCCACGTCCAGGAACAGAAAGTAGGCCGGCTAGCTACCCGAAGTTCGTACTTTTTAAGAAGTTGGAATGTATCCACTTGCACCATAAGGATTCCTTATCAGCAAAGAGCATCCAAATATGTTTGAGGGTCATCGCCTTGTTACAATCCGCCGGTCTGCGAATACCCAATCCTCCCTCCTCTTTGGGGAGGCATATGTCCGTCCAGGCTACCTTCGCCCCCCAATACCAAGGTCGGGACCCTTCCACAGGAATTGGCGAAGGATGAGCTCAATCCTATTCAAGATCGACTTGGGCAAGATGAACACTAGTAGCCCAATAGACATGAATAGAGTGCGAAACGAGACTTAATGAGTTGCAATCTGCCCGCGAAGGATAGGAAACGCTGGGACCACGATCGAGCTCTAGCAAGAATCGCATTGACTAGGAAGTCACAATCTACCTTACGGATACGGGAAGATATAATAGGGACTCCAAGGTAACGAAATGGAAGGGTACCTTCCTGGAAGTGTAAGCACTGGCGGATCTGGTGGCGAAGCATAGTAGAGCCACCCGAGAAGAAGATGTCGCTTTTCGGGGGTTCGGTTGGAGGCCGGACCAGGCGGAGAAAAGTTGAAGTCCTTGCTTGAGTAGCTCAACCGTCGAAGGTTCCCTTCGCGAATAATAGGACATCATCTCGCAAAGAATAGGTGGGTGAGTCGGGTAGCCTTACACCTCCGAAGTACTTGAATCCCGGGTTAGAGGTCTTGGCATTGAGAATGCCGGGAGAACACTTCCATGACCAACGTGAAGAGATATGGTGAGAGCGGGTCTCCCGGCGGATGCCGCGAGAGCTGGAGAAAAAGCCGTGCAACTCCCCATTGATGGCTATGGAGAATTTAGGAGTGGAAACACATTCCATAATACGCTCAATGAAGAAGTCCGGGAAGCCAAAAGCTTGGAGCACAATACGGAGGAACCCCCAATCGAGAGTGTCATACGCTTTACGAAAGTCCACCTTAATGGCGCATTTGGGAAGGTAGGCATCATGATGAAAATCCGTGAATAACTCCCCGGGCAAGCATGATGTTGTCATCGATTCTTCGTCCCCTCACAAAAGCTGTCGAGTGGGTGAGATAAGGGCCGGCGAGGACCGCCGCTATCCGATTGGATAGGATCTTTGTAATGCACTTGTAGAGGGTGTTGCAGCGGGCGATCGGGCGAAAGTCATGCATAGCCGCGGCATTAGGGACCTTGGGCACCGGGGAGAGAATGGTTGCATTGATCTCCTTCGAAGTCGCCCGATTCGAAAGAAGTCCTGGATGGCTAGAATAACCGAAGGGCCAACAACATCCCAAGTGGAGACAAAGAACTCAATGTTGAAACCGTCCGGGCAGGAGCCTTACCTTTAGCAAGGGAGAAGAGAGTGGTCCGGATCTCATCATCCGTAACGGGGCGGGATAGGGATGAGAGGTGCTCTTCATGGAGGGTGCATCGCAAATAGGCCCGGACATCCTCAATGGCAGGCCGAGACACCGGGGGGGTCCATTCAAGAGGTCTCGAAAGTGGCTGATAATGTGCTCCCCGATCGAGGAAAATCTGTGACCACCTCTCCAGCCGAGTCAACAACAGAAAGTATACGGTTACGAGCATGTCTTCTATTGACGAAGTGGTGGAAATACCGCGTGTTGAGGTCGCCTTCCTTGAGCCAACGTATTCTCGATTTTTGCCGGTAAAAGGACTCCTCCCGCATCCGAAGTGTTGAGAAAGTACCGAGGAGTTCCAGCTCCTTATCTACCAATTCCTGGTTCATAGGGTCCAGTGAAGATCATCCTGAACCGCGGTGAGGGCAATCCGGGCTTGATCGGTCCGAAGAGAGATGTCCGGAGAAAGAGTTCCTATTAAGTTGCTTGAGTCGTGCCTTGAGAAGCTTGAGTCGGCCGCACACCACAAATAGCGGAGTGCCTGGAAAAGGAGCAGCCCAAACCTGTTTGACGATGTCCTTGAAGGAAGGATGGGTCTTCCCAGTAGTCATAAAACTTGAACGGCTTCCGTGAGGCGGGAGGACTCACAATCCTAACCACCATAGGAGTATGATCCGAGATTCCGGGGGCAAGGAAAGTTGCTTCGAGTAAGAGAAAGTGCGGCTCCAATGCTCATTGACGAGAACCCGATCGATCTTGCGTTGCTTGCGTGAGGTACCGGAGGAGGTAGACCATGTATAACGATGCCCTACGTACCTCAAATCATCTAAACCCACCTCGCGAAAGGCACTCCCCAAACTCGTCGAAGGCCGGGATCCAAGTATTGGAACTACCCAACCTATCGAGAATGGTCCCCTGATGGCATTGAAGTCCCCAGCCACCAGCCAAGGTTCATGGTTCGCATTTATCCGAACAAGCTCAGCCCAAAGGGTCCGCCTACTGAGCTGAACGTATGCCCACCATAAACAGCAGAGAGAAGGCAAGTCTTGTTCATATCTATCAACCGGACATGTGCATGAATCAATTGGGCAGATGTCGATAGAACCAGCAAGTCAATCACCGAGAGGATCCCATCCGATCCATATCCTCCCAAGTGGTGAGTGATCATAATTAGCTATCCACCGCCAATCGGGAGCTAAAGTGGCAGTGATTGCATCGAACGAAGACGCTTTAACTTTCGTCTCAAGTATGCCAACGAAGGAGAGCCGATTTCGACGGATTAGGGAACGGATCTCCGCTTGTCTAAGGGGGTCAACTAGGCCCCTAACATTCCAAAAGCTGAAAAACATATATACAAGAGGGTGGGGATGGGGCTTACCATCATTTATTGCGGCCCTTCTTCTTCCTAGACTTATGGTTGCCCGTCTTGGAAGAGGAGGGGCCGCCGCCTTCCCCGATGCTCGTCGAGGAACCATAATAGGCTGCTGTTGGCGAGGTTGTTCAATGCCACCCGGGAGGCCACAAACCATTGCCCGTGATCTAGTGACGGGAGGGGACGGGGAGGAAATATCATCCTCCGATGCGCCGCCAATGTCACTCACGATTGGCCTTCATTTTCGATCCAGGTGGACCGTATGGAATCGGCCCGGGGAGAGCAGTCCGAAAGGGAGGGCTGATGTACACCCCCCAAAAGTGAGTCAAGAAGCTGAATCGGCGGTGGCCGATCAGCATGTTGAGGCACAACAAGTGGTTGAATCCGCAGTTCTTTGGGAGTGGGGAGGTCGGTCACAACCATGGGTGCTGGCCGTGGTGTGCGAGCTTCGGTGAGGAGGGGGGGCAGGGAGAGCAGCCGCCCGTGTCAGCGTCTTTCTTGCGCCTCTCATTCTTCCTTGTGACCTGATGCCACTCCTCCGTGGGTTGTTGTTGAGGTTGATGTTCCCGAGGTGGAACAACCGGGACAAGCACAAGGGAAAGCAGCGAACCCCGCTTGTGGCCAAAGACAGAACATGAGGGACATGTGAGGGTTGCCACTCAAACTCCACTCCAACCTTATAAAGTTCTCCATCCCATCGTAGCTTGATCTCTTCGGGACGGGGCTGGGAGGCTTTAATCTCAATGCAAACTCTCGCGAAGGAGAGACGCCTCATTTGTTCCGTGTGTTGATCAACGTATAGGGGCTTCCCGATGACACTCGCAATACGACCGATACCCGTAGAGGACCGAGAGAGAAAGGGGGACTTCTTTCGGGCGAACCCAAACCGGGAGAGCATCATATACTCCTTTCTTGAGCTTCAATTTAGGGTTCCATTGTTGAAGCACCATGGTGCTATTAAGGATGGAAATGGGTCCCAACTCTAGGACCTTCCTCCCGAAGTCGTCATCCGGGATGTGAATGAAGTAGAAGCCATTCTCATGAAGACGGACATCAAGGACTCGAGCTCCCCACGTCTTCTTGATGATTTCCGCCGTCAACTTGAAGTACACCTTCCTTCCAAGGAAGCTGCCAATGAGGCATTCCTTAAGAAACGGATTTTCATGTGCTACAACATCCGGAGTAATGTCCACTATAGGCGCACCATCCTCCATAGTGGGCGGAAAATACGAGAGGTTGTAGCCTTTGGTCATCACCTTGGCTACCTTAGCCCAATTTAGCGGCTGGTGCCCCCGTCCGGGTAGGTCCTTTGGCCGGCCGGAGCTTACGCCTCTCCCCTTGACAATGTCGGCCATGGTCCTGGAGGTTTCACCTATCAAAGGGCCTTTTTGTGGCGCAACAGCAGCACCATCCTGTCCTTGCCGAGTGGGAGTAGCCCGTCCGGATCTACCTCGGCTCCTGCTGCGCCGAGGATCGCGGTCCAGTCTTCGCTGTTCATGACGCTCAGCCCCACCCATGGGACGAGCATTAACATCCGCCGGAGCCTGTGTAGTATCTCCATTCACAAAGTGGTCGCGGGGTTGGTAACTACAACAGTGTCCACTTGCAACAAAGCAGCATGTATCCCGAAGCGGCGGGAGTATTGGCATCACAACAGACTACATCTACTACCGACTCGTGTCTATTTATGCCATCCGAATCAACACCGGCCAGGCCACCAGCAACCAATCCAGCAACAGAAGCAGGTTGTGAAATAATTTTAGGTAAGGAAGAAGGAATTACCTCTTCCATGACTTGCATACAAGCTGGGGGGTCAGCTCAAACGACCACGCCAGCTCCTCTGCAGAAACTTGCGTGGGGTGGACGGGCCAGAATACTCCACGAATGCTCACGAGATTTTGAGGGTTTATAGATCAAGTGAAGGCGAGGTCGTCCTCCAAAAATCAGCCCAAACCAGCCGCAGATGTAGCTAGAATCAGAAATCTACTCCGGCGGAGCAGCAGTCAGGTGAGCCAGGGACAGCAGAAACTTGAAAGGGGTGTTACGGCCACACCACACCCCGAAATCTCACCAAATTTGGAGGGATAGATGAGGAGGGGAATACGTAGTCGTCCTCCAAAAACCAGCCAAAACCGCCGCCAGGGGAGGTCGGGATCTACGTATCTCAGTACCCCGACGAACCAGAGCAGCAAAATCTTGAAAAGGCTCTACCGGCCGGAATATACCTCGTCTGCTCACCAAATTTTGAGGGATGATAGAGGAGGGGAATACGCAGTCGTCCTCCAAAAACCAGCCAAAACCGCCGCCAGGGGAGGTCGGGATCTACGTATTCACACGGGTGAACAGAACCCCGACGAACCAGAGCAGCAGAATCTTGAAAAGGCTCTACCGGCCGGAATACACTCCGTCTGCTCACCAAATTTTGAGGGATGATAGAGGAGAGGAATACGTAGATGTCCTCCAAAAACCAGCCAAAACCGCCGCCAGGGGAGGTCGGGATCTACGGATCACAGAACCCCGACGAACCAGAGCAGCAGAATCTTGAAAAGGCTCTACCGGCCGGAATACACCTCGTCTGCTCACCAAATTTTGAGGGATGAGAGAAGAGATGAAGGGGAAGGTTGTGTCAAAACATCAGCCAATTCCGCCGGCTGAATCGGCCGGAATCTCCATTTCCGCCGCTGATGAACAGTACCCGCGGGGCAGGCGCCGAGAGGGTTTCAGTTTGGGCGCGTGAACAGAACGCGCGCAGCCCTAGGCGAAATGAAAAGTATAATTTACGCGATTGTTTGTCTTTCATAAATTCAAGAATTTCACCTTTGACTATGAAATACGAATGCCTCCGATTGCCCCCGTTAATCATTACTCCGATCCCGAAGGCCAACACAATAGGACCGGAATCTTATGATGTTATCCCATGCTAATGTATACAGAGCATAGGCTTGCTTTGAGCACTCTAATTTCTTCAAAGTGACAGCACCGGAGGCATGACCCAGCTACAATGGCCGGAATGCAGAATTCTTCGTCGGATGAACAAGTGCCCGACAAACTAGAACAATAGAAGCTTGCCGGGGGTCTACCGTCGAAAATACTCCACGAATGCTCACCAAATTTTGAGGGATGGGAGAGGAGATGGAGAGGAATGTTTAGTCCAAAAATCAGTCTATTCCGCCACCGGAGTCGGCCGGATTCACTATTTTCGCAGCTGGTGAACAATACCGCGTAGGCCGTGGACAAGAGGTTTTCAAATTCCTACGATTGTTTTTTTTTTTTTTTGGTTAAGTAAGTATGTATTGACTTTTCAATGAACTAGGTACAAGAGTGGAACCGGACACAAAAACCATGAACCCGGGGTGGCATTGTTCGATGCCACGGAGGGTTCAACGATGAACCGGTTGTAAGATACAATGATGGAGTATGTGCACCCGAATGTAGCAAAGCAACGGCAACAAGCAGCCCCTAAAATCAGCCAAACACGTGGAAAAAACTTGGCAAAAATCTAATAAAAGGGTCAAAACAACGACCAAATGGGCTAAGCTAACCCTCCAAAGTAGATATAATGACATAACGGGGTAGGGCGGCCAAAAAGATAACAAGCGCCCTACACAATAGCAAGGGAGGGATGAGCAAGGAGGCGGTACACCGAGTTGCCGAAGAAGAACACAAGGCGGCAATGAAGGCTAGTTAGTAACGAAGGTGGCAGAGGACCTCAACCTTCGGACAAGAAGCAAAACATGTAGGGGTGGTGGCAGCACCAACGTGACAAGCTATCCGAGAAACCGACCGTGATTCGGTGGTCAACGAGTAGAAGGCACAAGCAAGCGGGCAGCAAGGCAATCTCAAAAGCAAAGAATATCCTTAGGGCATAGTGGCCCGTAGAGGACCGCCAACCCGCTCATGGAGAAACCAACATAACATAACGTCCAAGCAAAGCTCAACATATAATCAAACCAAGACTCCTAGGAAGCAGCCTACACATGATGTGTTGTTTGAAAGATCGTGGGGATAGGCCCCAATTTCGTTGAATCCTCCTATTCCGGGGGTTGTCCAAGACTGGACTAAGTGAGAAAGCTTTGTCCTTGACCATCTTTGTAAGGTACAATACAAAAGCGGGCATAAAGAGGTTTTTGCCCCGAATAGGGCGTTGTTCCGTTCGATCCAGATAATATGACACAAAGCACCAAGTGAGTACCGGCGATGCGGCTAGAGAAGGAGCGGCCGCCAATATGAGCTTGTGCCCATCGGATAAAATCTTCCCATGGCCGGTTGGTCCAAATGAGGTTGCAATTAGATGCCCAAGTAGAAGCTAGGCGGCGGGTGACCTCACATGCAAAGAATAAGTGATTTATGGAATCAAGCCGTCGATGGCGAAGGGATAAGACCCATCATGGATGCGCCGGTAGTGCAGTAGGAGGATTTTTGTCGGAAGCCGGTTGAGTGTGGCTAGCCATAGAAGGAAGGCATGGCTCGGAGCAATGATCGGATCCCATATGAAAGAATGCCAGTGCACCCGAGTACTCCTTAGTTTGATGGTGTCCCACGCCGAGGCAATGGAGAAGTTCCCTCGATGTATGGCCACACCATGTGAATACATCTTGCTTTCCTTCCACGAGAGTTGGTGCCGGATCCAGCCAAGACATAAGTGTATGCAAAGTATTAGATGCGAGCCAATGGTAGAGGAAGAACTCCCTCACGGTTACTCGCCGAGGGATCCTGGATCGATAAATGTCACGGCCCGTGAAATGCTTGTAGAGCGGGCTTTTGTCATGCCGGTGATCATACCAAAGAGCCGTTTCATGCCCATTGCCAAGCTTCCATCTGAAATGCACATAAAAATCCGCCCGTAGGTCTAGGATTTTCTTCCACGTCCAAAAATAAAGTAGGCCGGCTAGCTACCTAGAAGTTCGTACTTTTTAAGAAGTTGGAATGAATCCACTTGCACCATAAGGATTCCTTATCAGCAAAGAGCATCCAAATATGTTTGAGGGTCATCGCCTTGTTGCAATCCGCCAATCTGCGAATACCTAATCCACCATTCTCTTTGGGGAGGCATATGTCCATCCAGTGCTACCTTCGCACCCCTAATGCCAAGGTCGGGACCCTTCCATAGGAATTGGCGAAGGATGAGCTCAATCCTATTCAAGAGTGACTTGGGCAAGATGAACACAAGTAGCCCAATAAACATGAATAGAGTGCGAAACGGACTTAATGAGTTGCAATCGGCCCGCGAAGGATAAGAAACGCCGAGACCATGATCTAGCTCTAGCAAGAATCGCATTGACTAGGAAGTCACAATCAGCCTTACGGATATGGGAAGATATAATAGGGACCCCAAGGTAACGAAATGGAAGGGTACCTTCCTGGAAGTGTAGGCACTGGCGGATCTGGTGGCGAAGCATAGTAGAGCCACCCGAAAAGAAGATGTCGCTTTTCGGGGGGTTCGGTTGGAGGCCGGACCAGGCGGAGAAAAGTTGAAGTCCTTCCTTGAGTAGTTCCACCGTCTCGAAGGTTCCCTTCGCGAATAATAAGACATCATCTGCAAAGAATAGGTGGGTAAGTCGGGTAGCCCTTACACCTCCGTAAGTACTTGAAGCCCGGTGTAGAGGTCTTGGCATGGAGAATGCCGGAGAAAACTTCCATAACCAACGTGAAGAGATATGGTGATAGCGGGTCACCTTGGCGGATGCCTCTAGAGCTGGAGAAGAAGCCGTGTAACTCCCCATTGATGGCTATGGAGAATTTAGGAGTGGAAACACATTCCATAATACGGTCAACCATGAAGTCTAGGAAGCGAAAAGCTTGGAGAACAATACGGAGGAACCCCCAATCGACAGTGTCATACGCTTTGCGAAAGTCCACCTTTATAGCGCATTTGGGAAGTTAGGCGTCATGATGAAAATCCGTGAACAACTCTTGGGCAAGCATGATGTTGTCACTGATTCTTCTTCCCCTCACAAATGCCGTCTGTATGGGTGAGATAAGGGCAGGCAATACCGCTGCTATCCGATTGGATAGGATCTTGGTAATACATTTATAGAGGGTATTGCAACAGCAATCGGGCGAAAGTCATGCATAGCCGCGGCATTGGGGGTCTTTGGCACCAAGGAGAGAATGGTTGCATTGACCTCCTTGCGAAGTCGCCCGGGTTCGGATGAACTCCTGAATGGCTAAAGTAACCGAAGGGCCAACAACATCCCAAGTAGAGATAAAGAACTCAATGTTGAAACCGTCGGGGCCAGGAGCCTTACCTTTAGCAAGGGAGAAGAGAGTGCTCCGGATCTCCTCATTCGTAACGGGGCGGGATAGGGATGATAAATGCTCCTCATGGAGGGTACATCGCAAGTAAGCCCGGACATCATCAATGGCAGGCCGAGACACCGGGGAGGGTCCATTCAACAGCTCTCGAAAATGGTTGATGATGTGCTCCCGATCTCGAGGTAAGTCCGTGACCACCGCTCCACTGGAGTCTACAACAGAGAGTATTCGGTTCCGAGTTTGTCTTCTTTAACGAAGTGGTGAAAGTACCGCGTGTTGAGGTCGCCTTCCTTGAGCCAACGTATTCTCGATTTTTGCCGGTAAAAGGATTCCTCTTGCATTCGAAGCGTTGAGAAGCTACCTAAGTGGAGCTCCTTATCGACCAATTCCTGGTTCATAGGGTCCAGCTGAAGATCGTCCCGAACCCCAGAGAGGGCAATTCGGGCTTGATTCGTCCGAAGAGAGATGTCAGAAAATGAGTTGATGTTGAGCTGCTTGAGTCGGGCTTTGAGGAGTTTGAGTCGGCTGCACACCACAAACAACGGAGTACTTGGAACCGGAGTAGCCCAAGCTTGTTTGACGATGTCCTTGAGGTAAGGATGGGTCATCCAAGAATCATAAAACTTGAACGGCTTCCGTGAGAAAGAGGATTCACAATCCTAACCACCATAGGAGTATGGTCCGAGATTCCCGGGCAAGGAAAGTTGCTTCTCGAGTAAGGGAAAGTGGCGCTCCAATGCTCGTTGACCAGAACCCGGTCAATCTTGCGTTGCTTGCGTGAGGTTCCGGAGGATGTAGACCATGTATAGCGATGCCCTACATACCGCAAGTCATCTAGGCCCACCTGTGCAAGGCACTCTCCAAACTCGTCGAAGGCCGGGATCCAAGTATTGGAACTACCCAACCTATCCGACCGGTCCTCGATGGCATTGAAGTCCCCAGCCACCAGCCAAGGTTCATGGTCTGCACTCACCCAAATAAGCTCAGCCCAAAGGGTCCTCTTACAATGAACGTGTGCCCCGTAAAAGCAGCAGAGAAGGCAAGTCTTGTTCATATCTACCAACCGGCCTGTGCATGAATCACTTGGGAAGAGATCGATAGAACAAGTAAGTCAATCACCCGAGGATCCCATCCGATCCATATCCTCCCAAGTGGTGAGTGATCATAATTGGCTATCCACCGCCAATTAGGAGCTAAAGTCGCAGAAATTACATCAAACGAAGACGCTTTAACTTTCGTCTCAAAGATGCCAACAAAGGAGAGCCGATTTTGCTGATTAGGGAACGGATCTCCGCTTGTCTAAGGGGGTAAACTAGGCCCCTAATATTCCAAAAGCTAAAAAACAAATATACAAGAGGGCGGAGATGGGGCTTACCATCATTTCTTGCGGCCCTTCTTCTTCCTAGACTTATGGTTGCCCGTCTTGGAAGAGGAGGGGCTCGCCTTCCCCGATGATCGTCTCGAGGAACCATAATAGGCTGCTGTGGGCGTGGTTGTTCAATGCCACCCTAGAGGTCACAAACCGTTGCCCGTGATCTAGTGACGGGAGGGGACGGGGAGGAAATATCATCCTCCGATGCGCTGCCAATGTCACTCGCGCATTGGCCTTCATTTTTCGATCCAGAGGACCGTATGAATTCAGCCCTGGGAGAGCGGTCCGAAAGAGAGGGCTGATGTACACCCCCCAAAAGTGAGTCAAGGAGCTCGGAAAGGGGAAGAGGGTTGAGGCATTGCAAGTGGTTGGTTTTGCAATTCTTGGGGAGCAGGAGGGGTCAGCCACAACCACAAGTGCCGGCCAGGTGTGGAGGAGGCATCGGTGGGGGGTAGGAGGGGGCGCCCGCTGGTCTCAGCTTTCTTACGCCTCTCATTCTTCCTTGTGACCCGATGCCATTCCTCCGTGGGTTGCTGTTGAGGTTGATGTTCCCGAGGTGGAACAATCAGGACAACATAGGGGAAAACGAGCGAACCCTACTTGTGACCAAAGACAGAACATGAGGGACATGTGAGGGGTTGCCACTCAAACTCCACTCCAACCTTATAAAGTTCTCCATCCCATCTTAGCTTGATCTCTTCGAGACGGGGCTGGGAGGCCTTGATCTCAATGCAAACTCTCGCGAAGGAGAGACGTCTCATTTGTTCCGTGTATTGATCAACGTATAGGGGCTTCCCAATGACACTCGCAATACGACTAATACCCGTAGAGGACCAGAGAGAAAGGGGGACTTCTTTCGGTCGAACCCAAACCGGGAGAGCATCATAGACTCCTTTCTTGAGCTTCAATTTAGGATTCCATTGTTGAAGCACCATGGTGCTATTAAGGATGGATATAGGTCCCAACTCTAGGACTTTCCTCCCGAAATCGTCATCCGGGATGTGGATGAAGTAGAAGCCATTCTCATGGAGGCGGACATCAAGAACCCGAGCTCCCCACGTCTTCTTGATGATTTCATCCGTTAACTTAAAGTACACCTTCCTTCCAAGGAAGCCGCCAATGAGGCATTCCTTAAGAAAGGGATTTTCATGTGCTACAACATCCGGAGTAATGTCCACTATAGGCGCACCATCCTCCATAGTGGGCGGAAAATAAGAGAGGTTGTAGCCTTTGGTCATCACCTTGGCTACCTTAGTCCAATTTAGCGGTTGGTGCCCCTGTCCCGGTAAGTCCTTTGGTCGGCTTGGAGCTTCGCCCTCCCCTTGACAACGCGCGACCATGGTCCTGGAAGTTTCACCCAAGAAAGGGCCTTTTTGTGTCACAACAAAGCAGCACCATCCTGTCCTTGACGAGTAAGGAGTGGCTCGCCGGATCTACCGCGGCTCTGCTACGCCAAGGATCTCGATCCATTGCGTCAGCTGTCCATTATGCTCAGCCGCCATCACAGGACGAGCATTAGCATCCCGCTGAGCCATTGGCATTAGAAGCCTGTTCGTGTCTCCTTTCATATTGGCCATAAGGTTAGTACTAAAAGAATGTCCTCTTGCAACACAAAGCAAAGATGCCCTGAGCGAGGGGATGGCAACACAACCGACCATATCTATTAAGGACTTGCCTCTATTTATACCATCCGAACCAACACCAACGCACCACTAACAAAATTCCTACGATTTTTTTTTTTTTTTTTTTTGTTAATTAAGTATGTATTGACTTTTCAAAGCACTAGGTACAAGAGTGGAACCGGACACAAAAACCATGAACCCAGGGTGGCATACGATGCCACGGAGAGTTCAATCGGTGAACCGGTTGTAAGATACAAGGATGAAATATGTGCACCCGAATGTGCAACAAAGAACGGCAACAAGCAGCCTCTCAAAGCAGCCAAACACGTGGCCAAAACTAGGCAAAAATCTAGTAAAGAGGTCAAAACAACAACCAAAAGGGCTAAGACAACCCTCCAATATAGAAATAATGACGGCCAAAAGGATACCAAGCGCCGTGATGGAGCAGGAGGGCCTCAACCTTTGGACAGCAGCAGTAACATGTAGGGGCGATGGCAGCACCAACGTGACAAGCTATCCAGAAACCGACCATGATTCGGTGGTGAACGAGCAGAATGCACAGCAAGTAGGGCATCAAGACATTCACAAAAGCAGTAGATATCCGTGGGGCATAATGGCCCGTAAAGTGTAGCCAACGAGCACATGAAGAAATGAACCCAACACATCCCACGCAAGGCTCAAAGATAAAATCAAATAGGGCTCCTAGGATGCAGCTGCACATTATGTGTTGTTTGAAAGATCGCAGGGGATAGGGCCCAATTTTGTTGGATCCTCCTATTCGGGGGTTGTCCCAAGACTGGACTAAGTGAGAAAGCTTTGTCCTTGACCATCTTTGTAAGGTGCAAGACAAAAGCAGGCAAAAAGAGGTTTTTGCCCTGAATAGGGCATTATTCCGTTCTATCCAGATAATATGACACAAGGCACCAAGTGAGTACCTGGCAATGCGGCTAGAGAAGGAGCGGCCACCAATATGAGCTTGTGCCCACCGGATAAAATCATCCCATGGCCGGTTGGTCCAGGTGAGGTTGCAATTAGATGCCCAAGTAGAAGCTAGGCGGCCGGTGACCTCACGAGCAAAGAACAAGTGGTTTACCGAATCAGGCCGTCGGTGGCGAAGGGACAAGAGCCATCATGGATGCGGCGGTAATGCAAGAGGAAGGACTTGTGTCGGTAGCCGGTTGAGAGTGGCTAGCCATAGAAGGAAGGCATGGCGTGGAGCAATGACCGGATCCCATATGAAAGAATGCCCGGTGTACCCGAGTCCTCTTTAGTCGATGGTGTCCCACGCCGAGGCAATGGAGAAGTTCCCCGAAGTATGGCCACACCATGCGAATACATCCCGCTTACCTTCCACGAGAGTTGGGGCGGGATCCAGCCAAGACATAAGAGTAGGTAGAGTAAGAGATGCAGCCAATGGTAGAGGAAGAAGTCCCGCACGGTTACCTCGTCGAGGGATCCCTGGATTGATAAATGTCACGACCCGTGAAATGCTTGTAGAGCGGGCTTTTGTCATGCCAGTGATCATACCAAAGTGCCGTTTCCGCCCATTGCCAAGCTTCCATCTCGAAATGCTCATAGAAATCCCCCCGTAGGTCTAGGATTTTCTTCCACGTCCAGGAAGCAAAGTAGGCCGGCTAGCTACCCGTAAGTTCGTACTTTTTAAGAAGTTGGAATGTATCCACTTGCACCATAAGGATTCCTTATCAGCAAAGAGCATCCAAATATGTTTGAGGGTCATCGCCTTGTTGCAATCCGCTAGTCTGCGAATACCCAATCCTCCCTCCTCTTTGGGGAGGCATATGTCCGTCCAGGCTACCTTCGCCCCCCCAATACCAAGGTCGGGACCCTTCCATAGGAATTGGCGTAGGATGAGCTCAATCCTATTCAAGACCGACTTGGGCAAGATGAACACAAGAGCCCAATAGACATGAATAGAGTGCGAAATGGACTTAATGAGTTGCACCGCCCGCGAAGGATAGGAAACGCCTGGGACCACGATCGAGCTCTAGCAAGTAATTGCATTGACTAGGAAGTCACAATCTACCTTACGGATACGGGAAGATATAATAGGGACTCCAAGGTAACGAAATGGAAGGGTACCTTCTTGGAAGTGTAGGCACCGGGCGGATTCGGTGGCGAAGCATAGTAGAGCCACCCGAGAAGAAGATGTCGCTTTCCGGGGGGTTCGGTTGGAGGCCGGACCAAGCGGAGAAAAGCTGAAGTCCTTGCTTGAGTAGCTCAACCGTCTGAAGGTTCCCTTCGCGAATAATAGGACATCATCTCGCAAAGAATAAGTGGGTGAGTCGGGTAGCCTTACATCTCCGTAAGTACTTGAATCCCGGGTTAGAGGTCTTGGCATTGAGAATGCCGCAGAACACTTCCATGACCAACGTGAAGAGATATGGTGAGAGCGGGTCTCTCCCGGCGGATGCCGCGAGAGCTGGAGAAAAAGCCGTGCAACTCCCCATTGATGGCTATGGAGAATTTAGGAGTGGAAACACATTCCATAATACGCTCAATGAAGAAGTCCGGGAAGCCAAAAGCTTGGAGCACAATACGGAGGAACCCCCAATCGACAAAGTGTCATACGCTTTACGAAAGTCCACCTTAATGGCGCATTTGGGAAGGTAGGCATCATGATGAAAATCCGTGAATAACTCCCCGGGCAAGCATGATGTTGTCACCGATTCTTCGTCCCCTCACAAAAAGCTGCCTGTGTGGGTGAGATAAGGGCCGGCGGGACCGCCGCTATCCGATTGGATAGGATCTTTGTAATGCACTTGTAGAGGGTGTTGCAGCGGGCGATCGGGCGAAAGTCATGCATAGCCGCGGCATTAGGGACCTTGGGCACCGGGGAGAGAATGGTTGCATTGATCTCCTTCGAAGTCGCCCTGATTCGAAAGAAGTCCTGGATGGCTAGAATAACCGAAGGGCCAACAACATCCCAAGTGGAGACAAAGAACTCAATGTTGAAACCGTCCGGGCCAGGAGCCTTACCTTTAGCAAGGGAGAAGAGAGTGGTCCGGATCTCATCATCCGTAACGGGGCGGGATAGGGATGAGAGGTGCTCTTCATGGAGGGTGCATCGCAAATAGGCCCGGACATCCTCAATGGCAGGCCGAGACACCGGGGGGGTCCATTCAATAGGTCTCGAAAGTGGCCGATAATGTGCTCCCCGATCCGAGGAAAATCCCGTGACCACCTCCGCAGCCCGAGTCAACAAAGTAAAGTATACGGTTCTCGAGCATGTCTTCTATTGACGAAGTGGTGGAAATACCGCGTGTTGAGGTCGCCTTCCTTGAGCCAACGTATTCTCGATTTTTGCCGGTAAAAGGACTCCTCCCGCATCCGAAGTGTTGAGAAAGTACCGAGGAGTTCCAGCTCCTTATCTACCAATTCCCTGGTTCATAGGGTCCAACTGAAGATCATCCCGAACCGCGGTGAGGGCAATCCGGGCTTGGTCATCCGAAAGGATAAATCGTAGAAAGAGTTTCGTTGAGTTGTTTTAAACGCGCCTTTATGAGCTTGAGTCGGCAAAGCACACTACAAACATAGGGGGTACCTCGAAAAGGAGAATCCCAAGCTTGTTTGACGATGTCCTTAAAGGAAGGGTGGGTCATCCAAGAATCGAAGAACTTGAAGGGCTTCCGTGAAGCCGGAGGATTCACAATCCTAGCCACCATAGGAGTATGATCCGAGATTCCCGGGGCGAGAAAAGATGCTTCGAATAAGAGAAGGAGTGGCTCCAATGTGCATTGATAAGGACCCGATCAATCTTACGCTGTTTGCGCGAGATACCCGAGGACGTAGACCAAGTATAACGATGCCCAACGTACCTTAAGTCATCCAGGCCCGCCTCGTGAGAGGCACTCACCAAACTCGTCGAAGGCTGGTATCCGGATGTTAGAACCGCCCAACCTATCCGAGTGGTCCTTGATGGCATTAAAATCACCAGCTACCATCCATGGTTCGTGGCCCGCACTTAACCGAACAAGGTCAGTCCACAAAGTTCGACGAGAGCTGAATGTATGTCCACCGTATACAACCGAGAGAAGACATGTTTTGTCCATGTCAATCGCCCGAGCTTGTGTGTGCATCACACGAGAAGAGACCGATATAACAAGCAAATCTATGACCCGAGGATCCCACCCAATCCATATCCTCCCAAGCGGTGAGTGATCATAGTTAGCTAGCCATCGCCAACCGGGAACTAAGGAGGCAGATATTGCATCAAAAGAGGAAGCTTTGACTTTCGTCTCCAAGATGCCAACAAAAGAAAGGCGATTTCTTCGGATGAGAGAACGGGTCTCGCTTGTCTAAGGGGTCAACTAGACCCCTAATATTCCAAAAGCCGAAAAACATATATACAAGAGGGGTGTGGAACGGGGTTACCGTCCTTTCTTACGGCCCTTCTTCTTCCTAGACTTATGGTTGCCCGTCTTAGAAGAGGAGGGGCTCTTGCCTTCCCCGAAGGTGTTCCGAGGAGCTATAAGAGGCTGCTTTGGGGTCGTGGTTGCAAAGTAAGCCATCATTCAGGTGCACAAACCGTCGTGCGTGATCTAGTCATGGGTGGAGAAGGGGATGAGATATCATCTTCAGAGTCACCGCCAATATTACTCACCGATTGGCCTTCATTTTCTCGATCCAGGATGATAGCACGAAGCTGCACTTGGGGAGCAATCCGACAAGGAAGGTTGGTGCAGTCCCTCCCGAGGAGAGTCCGGGGCCGGAGAGGTAATGGCTGAGCAGCAGGCTGGGGAGCTGTAGGAGGGTGGCCATACACTTCGAGAGGGCGCAGTGGGGAGTGACTCAGCCATAGGTTCGAGCCCGAGCGAGCCCGGTTCGGCGAGAAGGGGTCAGGCGAGTGCGGCCAGTTTCTTGTTCGTTGCATTCTTCCTCCCGTCATTTTTCCCCTTAACTTGCGCCACTCATGTTGAGGTTGTTGTTGGGGGAAGGTTCAGTAACTTTCGAACAGCACGAGGAAATGTAGCGGCTCCCCGCTTGTGGCCAAAGACCGAGCGGGACGGGCAAACAAGGGGCTGCCACTCATATTCCACCCCTATCCGCAATACCTCTCCATCCCACCTTATTTTGATAACTTCGGGACGAGGTTGGGCTGCCTTTATCTCAACACAAACTCTAACATAAGAGAGGCGCTTCATTTGTTCAAGTATGTTGGTCAACATAAAGGGGTTTGCCAATCACACTAGCAATGCGACTAATACCCGTCGAGGACCATAGGGAGAGCGGGACATCCTTGAGGCGTACCCAAACCGGGAGGGCGTCATATACACCCTTCTTAAGCTTCAATTTGGGGTCCCAAGGCTGCAGCAACATGGTACGCTTAAGTATGGATATGGGACCCATCTCAAGGACTTTCCGTCTAAAATCTCCATCCGGGATATGAATGAGGTAGGAGCCACTATCATGGAGACGGACATCAAGTACATGCTCACCCCATGTCTTCTTAATAATTTCTTCCGTTAGCTTGAAGTATAGCTTCCTCCCGAGGAAGCATCCAATTATGCATTCCTTAAGAAACGGATTTTCATGTGTTACAACATCCGGAGTGATGTCAACTATGGGTTCTCCATCCTCTACGGTTGGGGGGACAAAAGATAAATTGTATCCTTTGGTCATCACCTTGGCGACCTTGGCCCAAGTCTGCAGCCGTCCATTCTCGGTTTGGGACTTCAATCGACTAGAACTACGACTCCTGCCCTTGACGACTTCAGCCATAGTTCGAGATGGTCCCTCCGTTAGTGAACCCTTCTCGTGACCCGCCCGTGGCATCATCCAAAACTTGGCGCGACCTAGATGCACGTCTACCTCGGCTCCGACTACGTCTAGGGTCACGGTCTAATCTACGCTGTCCAATGTGCTCAGCCCCAACATAGGACCATTATTCACATCGATCCTAGCCCCATTAGCAGCCATCCCCCTGCTCAGCAAATACATTACCGGTCGGACCAAAGAAGCAGGTTCTACAGCTATACCCGAGTTCAAAACAACATCGGTTATACTAGCAGCACCAGACTTAGTATTACCCCTCTCCGTCCCAGCTTCCTCCGGTTTGCCTTCCTTGGCATTAGAACCAGCCAGCCCACCAACAACCGGATCACCAGCAAGAGGAGCATGTTGCGATACAAATTCAGTGGACGGAAGAAGGAATTACCTCATCCGTGGAGGCCATACAAGTTGTAGGAGCATCATCCAAGACCACCGGTTGGGAGCTACTCAATCATCACCAGCCACGTTCAATGAGAACCACCAGAGCGAATGAAGCGCTTTCTTGCGGGGAAATTCCTACGATTGTTCGTCTTTTATAAATTCAAGAATTTCACCTCGACTATGAAATACAAATGCCTCCGACTACCGCCGTTAATCATTACTCCGATCGCGAAGCGCCAACACAATAGATGCGAGAATCCTGTGATGTTGTCCCAGGCTAATGTATACAGAGAGTAGGCTTGCGTTAAGCACTCTAATTTCATCAAATTAACAGCACCGGAAGCATGACCCGGCTACAATCGCCGGAATGCGGAATTCTTCGTCGAATGAACAGTAGCTCGACGAACGAGAACAACAGAAGTTTACTGGGGCTCTACCGTCGAAAATACTCCACGACTGCTCACGAAATTTTGTGGGATGAGAGAGGAGATGGAGAGAAATGTTGTGTCAAAAATCAGTCCATTCCGCTACGGAGTCGGCCGGAATCACCATTTTCGCAGCGGATGAACAATACCAAGAGGGATTGTGGACGAGAGGTTTTCAAATTCACGCGTTTGTTTTTTTTTTTTTTTTTTTTTTGTTAGTATGTATTAACTTTTCAAAGCACTAGGTACAAAAAGAGAAACCGGCCACAAAAACCATGAACCCGAAATGGCATGGTTGTATGCCATGAGGGGTTCAACGGTGAACCGGTTGAAAGATAGAAAGAGCTATGTGCACCCTACTAGGGGGTCAAAACAGCGACCAAGAGACACGACTAGTAGCCAATGTAAGAACAGGTATACCGCGGGGTAGGGCGACCAAAAGGGGTGGCAAAAACTTGCCCTACATAACTGAAAGAAAACAGAGGCAAAAGGGTTTGCAATGGCCAAATAATAGCCAATATAGGAAATCAGCCACCGAGCCACAAAGAAGATGAGGATAGCATGAGGAGAGCAGGCCCGGTAGGGGATTATCAACAAGACGAGCCAAGGGGAATATAAGAACAGCAGCTACCATCGACACAGGCTGCGGCGGGATGGGAACCAGCTCCAGGGACAACAATAAAGGCAGCAAGCAGTAAGGCATGGATCGGTGGCCGTAGAGTGAAGAAGAAAAAAACCTCCGTGGCAAAAAGATCGACATGGCTAAGCAAGCAGCCAAACACGGTCGGTGTCCAGGCAGATCACGTAATGACAAATATCACCAGGAGAGCAGATACAAAGGCTGGTATAGTGGCTACACAATCGGCTTGCGGTACATCAAAAATTGAAGGGGAAAGGGTCCAATTCCGTTGGAGTACCCTATTGCGGGGGAGTGTCCCGCACCGGGCTAAGCGAGCAAGCTTTATCCTTGATCATCTTCATAAGGTGCAGAATAACCGAGGGTAGAAAGAGGTTTTTTCCCCGAAATAAGATATTATTCCGTTCAATCCGAATGATGTGGCATAGAGCACCAAGCGCGTATCTAGCGATGCGGCTACGGAAGGAGTGGCCGCCAATGTTAGTTTGAGCCCATGGGATAAAGTCCTTCCACGGACGATTGCTCCAAGTGAGGTTGCAATTGGATGCCCAAGTGAAAGCTAAGCGGCTAGTCACTTCACACCCGAAAAATAGGTGGTCCACCGAATCGGGTTGGATTGACGATAGAAGGCACAACAGCCTTCAGGTGATCCTGCGGTAGTGCAAGAGGAGTACTTGCGTGGGCAGCCGGTTGAGGATAGCAAGCCATAGAAGGAAGGCATGGCGCGGCGCGAAGGAGGAGTCCCATATGAAGGAATGCCACCGCACCTTGGTCCCTTTAGGCCTAATGGTGTCCCACGCTGAAGCCATAGAGAAGTCCCCGATGAGTGTCCGCACCAAGTAAACAAGTCTTCGTTTCCTTCAACAAAGTGGGGAGCCGGTTGCAACCAAGTCATTAGAGTGTGGGAGACATTAAAGGGGGGCCAATCAGAGAGAAAAACTCCCTAACGGTTGTCCCACGAGGAATCCTAGATCGGTATATATCCCGGAGTAGTGAAGAGTTTGTCAAGCGGACCTTTCTCATGCCAAGGTGGTCGAACCAAAAGGATGTGGAGTGCCCATTGCCAATCTTCCATCTCGAAATGTAACCGAAACTCCAGGCACGCAACTGAAGGATTTTCTTCCAGGTCCATGAGCAAAAAGTAGGCGTCGTGGCCACCCAAAAGTTGGTGTTTTTTAAAAAAGTTGAGTGGATCCACTTGCACCATAGGGATTCCTTGTCGAGAATAGCAACCATATATGTTTAAGGGTTGTCGCCTTGTTACTGATCCGGCAACCCGCGAATACCCAATCCTCCCTCACCTTTAGGAAGGCAAATGTCACTCCAAGCAACCTTAGCACCCCAATGCCAAGGTCGGGCCCTTTCCAAAGGAACGTCGCAGAGTGAGTTCTATCCTATTCAAGATCGACCCGGGCAAAGTAAGAACAGTAGCCCGGTAGACGTGTATGGAGTGTAATATAGTTTTGATAAGCTGCAACCGTCCCGCATAGGACAGAATCTTTGGGACCAAGATCGAGCTCTAGCCGTAATTGCGTTTACTAAGAGGTCACAATCGACTTGCGAAGTCGGGAAGATATGATGGGAACACCAAGGTATCGGAAAGGGAGGATACCTTCCTGGAAGTCCAAGGCATGGCGGATCTGGTTTCTAGTCCCGGTAGAGCCTCCCCGAGAAGAAAATGTGACTCTTGTGGGGGGTTCGGTGAAAGCCCCGACCAAGAGGAAAATAATTGCGAGGCCATCCTTGAGCAACCCGATAGCCTCCAAGTTTCCTTCCGCGAAACGTAAGCACATCATCTGCAAAAAATAGGTGAGATAGCCTAGTCGTCTTACATCGCCAATAATATTTGAAGCCCGGTTGAGAGGTCTTAGCTCGAAGGATTCCAGAGAGGACTTCCACAACCAACGTGAATAAATATGGAGATAAGGGATCACCCTAGCGAATGCCCCTAGAACTCGAGAAGAATCCGTGCAAGTCCCCGTTTAAGGAAATGGAGAATTTGGGTGTGGAGACACATTCCATGATTAGGTTTACCAAGAAGATCGGAAACCGAAAGGCTAGCAAGACCGTGCGAAGAAACTCCGCCGATCAGTATCATAGGCCTTACGAAAATCCACCTTTATGGCGCATTTGGGGAGGTAGGGCTCGTGGTGAAAGTCTGCAAATAACTCCCGGGCCAGCATAATATTGTCACCGATTCTTCTTCCCCTAACGAAGGCCGTCCGAGGCGGTGAAATAATTGATCTTGGTGATGCACTTGTAAATTGTGTTGCAACAAGCTATCGGCAGGAAGTCTTGCATCGTTGAGGCATTGGGAATCTTCGGCACCAAGGAGAGTATGGTCGCATTGATCTCCTTAAGTAGGCGCCAAGACGGAAGAAGTCTTGGATAGCTGCAATGACCGATCGGCCAACGATATCCCAAGAAGATGTAAAGAATTCGACATTGAAACCGTCGGGACCGGGGGCTTTTCCTTTGGCCGGGGAGAGGAAGGTGCTGCGTATTTCCTCACCGCAATAGGTCCGGACAAAAGTAGTATCGATCATCATTTAGGGTGCCATGCAGCAAGCTACGGATGTCAATGATGGATGGTCGGGAAGTAGGCGAGTCTCCATTCAGCAGTTCACGGAAATGGGCAAGAACATGGTCCCTAATCGAAGAGGTTCTCATGATAGCCATACCGGATGCATCCCCGAGCAGAGCATCCGATTTTGGAGACGTCTTTTGTTAACAAAGTGATGAAAATATCGGGTGTTCAAATCACCTTCCTTCAGCCATTTGATCCTAGACTTCGCCAGGTAGAAGGATTCTTCCTGCAGCCTTAGGGTTGAGAAGCGACCGAGGTGTTCCAATTCTCTGTCAACCAATTCCTGGTTGGTGGGATCAAGCTGAAGGTCATCTTGGATTGCAACGAGGGCCACTCGTGCTTGCTCGATCCCAGTGTGAGATATCGGAAAACGTGTTCTTGTTTAGCAGCTTGAGTCGTGTCTTAAGAAGCTTTAATCTACAAGAGAGAACAAACATAGGAGAACCATGGACATGAGTGTCCCGCACTTGCTTCACCATATCTTTAAATGCCGGATGAGTCGTCCAAGTAGTCAAAGAATTTGAAGGGCTTCCGTGAGTGGGGTGGGCCTACAATCCTAATCACCATAGGAGTATGATCGAGATATCCCCGGGGCGAAGAATGTAGCTTCGTAAAAGGAGAAAGAGTGGCTCCAATGCTCATTAACGAGCACACGATCAATCTTGCGTTGTTTCCTCGAAGCACTGAGGAAGTGGAGCATGTAAACCTATGACCCACATACCTTAGATCATCAAGTCCCGTTTGGGCGAGGCAATCACCGAATTCATCGAAGGCCGGGATCCGATTGTTGGAGCTGCCCATTCTATCCGAATGGTCCCCGATGGCATTGAAATCCCCGGCCACCAACCAAGGTTCTTGGACTGCACTTATATGAACAAGTTTAGCCCAAAGGTCCCTCCTAGAGCTGAAGGTATGGCCACCGTTTACAATGGAGAGAAGACAGTTTTGTTCATATCGATCGGTCGAAGTTGTGTATGGATCAACGCTGAAGAGGATGACGGAAGAAGTAGTTCAATCATAAGGGGATCCCAACTAATCCATATACGCCTAAGTGGTGAGTGATCATAGTTAGCTAACCACCACCAACCGAGGAATAAAGTATCGAAATCATGTCGAAGGAGCGAGCTTTAACTTTCGTCTCCGGGATACCAATGACGGAAATACGATGTCTACGAATAAGGGAGCGGATCTCCGCTTGTCTAAGGGGGTCAACTAGACCCCGAATGTTCCAACAACCAAAAAACATATGTACAAGGAAGGTGTGAACCGAAGTTACCATCCTCTCCTCCGGCCTTCTTCTTCTTCTTAGCCTTAGGGTTGCCCGTCTTGGAGGTGGAGGGGCTATTATCTTGGCCAGCACTCGGCTCGGGAGCCTTAGGAATCTGCTGGTTTTGTGGGTCGCTGTAAGCCATCGGTGAGTGCACAAACCGTTGCACGCGATCCGGTGAAAGGAGGGGAGGGAGAGGATATGTCATCCTCCGTGTCGCCGCCTAATGTTGCTCACCGACCGTCCCTCACTTTCTCGAGCCCGAAGACACAAACCGTAACCCGCCCGGGAGAGCAATCGATAGTGATAGTTGTTGAGCTTCCAAACAAGGAGGCCGTAGGTGTTGTTGGGGCATAAAGTTGAACAAAGAGGGACATGAACCGGCAGGAGAAAGGGCCTGATCGCAGCGCGTTATATCGACCGCACCCGAGGGAACACGACATCAAAGTTGAGGGGGATCATAGCAGGTCGAGGGGGAGGCACATCGGGTTGGGAGTAGCCTTAGCGGAGCTCCATTTTGCGCTGAGTTTTCCTATGGACCTGCTGCCACTCTTCTCTGTTTTGAGGCCGAGCAGGGGCATCGGGTTGTTTGTCCCCGGGAGCATCAAGCAATAGCACCACAAGGAAAGCCTGTCGTCCCAGCTTTGTGGCCATATACTCCACAAGAGGCGCAGGAGAGGGGCTTCCATTCATACTCTATTTCAATGGGGATTAGCTCACCATCCCATCTTATTTTGATCTTTATCAAGGCGAGGCTGAGTTGCCTTGATTTCCACACATACTCGAGCAAAAAAGAGTCTCTTCATGCCTTCCGTTTGTACATCGACATATAGTGGCTTGCCAATGGCACTTGCAATGCGACCAATCCCCGATTGCGACCAAAGAGCTAAGGGGATGTCCATTAATCTAATCCAAATGGGTAGGGTGTCATGGTCTTCCTTTTTGAGCTTCAATTTTGAGTGCCAACTCTGCAAGCATCATAGTACAATTCTGAATGGAAATGTGTCCCATGTCCAAGACTTTCCTTTGAAAGGAATCGTCCGGAATGTGTATGAAGTAGTAACCACTATCATGCATACGTACATCCCGAACTTGAGTCCCCCAAGTCTTCTTAATCACCTCCTCCGCCAACTTGAAGTGAACTTTCCTTCCCAAGAATCGTCCCACAACACAATGACCGAGCGTTGGGTTTTCATCCGCCACTATGTCGGGTGTGATGTCTACTATAGGTTGTCCATCCTCCATTGAAGGGGCAACATAGGCAAGGTTATATCCCTTTGTCATCATCCTCGCGACATTCGCCCAAGAGCGAGGTTGGAACCCCCCGGGTTTGCTCTTGCTCCTACGGTCTCTTTGAGTTCCATCCACAACAGATATAGGCACACCGTCATTATGCACAATATCCTGCAGACTTAGAAGGACCAGCCACTAGCTGGTCTTTAATCTCTCCCAAGTGGGTTCTAGGAGGCCTGGACTTCCTACCCCGTGATCTTCCCCTACTTCGCCTCGGGTCGCGTTCAGCCCAACGTCGCTTTGACAAGAGCAACCTGCTCAAGATAACTCCTTCCAGGGATACCACTTTCGGGTTTAGTATCAATACCCCGACTAGATTCGATCTCAAGAACAAGAGCCACAGCAGGGACATTAGTGTTATAGATCGCCCCAACTACTAGCGCTTTACCTTTAGCTAAGTTTCGATCAACATTGACATCTGTTTCTTCCGAGTTAAGGGCAGCCAATTCAGCAATCAGGCCAACATTAACGATCTCAAATGGAGGCACAATTTCCTGGATGGAAGAAGGAACTACCTCATCAATTGACGCCATACAAATTGGAGGCTCAAGCCGGCTAGGAGCGAGGGAGCAGCAGAAGATCTACCAGCCATTATTCCGAATACCACTTGGACCCAACAACCAGTCAAGGGTAGGTGACTTGAAGCACCTTAGTTTCCTGCACTTCGACACCAATAAATAGGCCCAAAGGCGTCGAGCGGGGTGCTCATAAACCACCGATAGCAAGGAGATAGGTCGTTTGCAGCAACACACCGGAACACGAGATGCTTGCGGGGGTTCAATCAGCAAGGATACAACAAGATTACTCGCCAAAATTGGAAGGATGTTAGAGGGGGAAAGGGCTGACTTGCCTCCAAAAAGGAGCCCAATCCACCAGCTACATTGTCCGAAATGCAGATTTCTTCGTTGGGTGAACAAGACCCCGACGAACCAGACAAATGGAGCTTGCGGGGCCTCTACCGTCCAGGATACTCCACGAACTGCCACCAAATTATGAGGGGGTGTGAAAGGAGGTGGAGTAGAATGTTAAGTCCAAAAATCAGCCCATTCCGTCGACGGAGGTGGCCGGAATGACCATTTCCGCGGCAGGTGTACAGTACCCCGATGAACCAGACAACCCGAGATTGCGGGGGCTCTACCGCCCAATATACTCCACGACAGCTCACCAAATTTGGAGGGATGGTAGAGCAGATGGGAATGATCGTTGTGTCAAAAAATAAGCCCATTCCGCCACCGGAATCAGCCGGAATCACTACTTCCTCGGCGGGTGAACAAAGTGTCCCGGGCATTTGGCCGAGAGCTCTTCGAGTTCGCGCGTGAACAGCACCGTGGCGCAAATGAAAAGTTAAATTCACGCGATTGTTTTTTTTTTTTTATAACCGAGGTGTCCGGGCCAGCTTGCGTGCACCTCGACTATTCTTCGGAGGAGACTAGCACAAGATCCCACCGCCATGGCCCCCGTTTAAATCACCGGCGCCTACGAGTTTTGAACTCGGGACCTCTCATGAAAGGAACCGAGCGCAAACCATCGCGGCCACCGATGGGTGGGTAAATTCACGCGATTGTTTGTCTTTCATAAATTCAAGAATTTCACCTCCGACTATGAAATACGAATGCCTCCGACTACCCCCGTTAATCATTACTCCAATCCCGAAGGTCAACACAATAGGACCGGAATCCTATGATGTTATCCCATGCTAATGTATACATAGTGTAGGCTTGCTTTAAGCACTCTAATTTCTTCAAAATAATAGCACCGAAGGCATGACCCGGATACAATGGCCGGAATGCAGAATTCTTCGTCGGATGAGCAAGAGCTCGACGAACCGGAACAACAAAAGCTTGCGGGGCTCTACCGTCGAAAATACTCCATGACTGCTCACCAAATTTTGAGGCATGAGAGAGGAGATGGAGAGGAATGTTGTGTCGAAAAATCAGTCCATTCCGCCACTAGAGTCGGAATCACCATTTTCGCAATGCGGGTAAACAAGACCGGCGAGATTGTGCACGAGAGGTTTTCAAATTCACGCGATTGTTCGTCTTTCATAAATTCAAGAACTTCACCTCGACTATGAAATACGAATGCCTCGACCGCACCCGTTAATCATTACTCCGATCCGAAGGCCAACACAGTAGGATTGGAATCCTATGATGTTATCCCATGCTAATGTATACGAGCGTAGAGCTTGCTTTGAGCACTCCAATTTCTTGAAAGTAACCGCACCGGTGGCATGACCCGGCTACAATGGCCGGAATGTAGAATTCTTCGTCGGATGAACAAGAGCCCGACGAACCGTAACAATGAAGCTTCCGGGGGCTCTACCGTCGAAAATACTCCACGATTGCTCACCAAATTTTGAGGGAAAAGAGAGGAGATGGAGGGGAATGCTTGTGTCCAAAAATCAGTCCATTCCGCCACCGGAGTCGACCGTAATCACCATTTCCGCAGCGGGTGAGCGATCTCGGGAGCTGTGGACGCAGATTTTCAAATTCACGCGATTATTATTATTATTTTTTGGTAAGTTAAGTATGTATTTACTTTTCAAAGCACTAGGTACAAAAGGAGGCCGAACACAAAAACCTTGACCCAATTAGGGCACATGTTGTCCTAGGAGGGTCAAAGGTGATACGGCGCAAGAACATGTGTGAGAGCTAGGGTTGTACCCCAAAAGGCCAAACACGCGGCCAAAACCATATACCAAAATACACTAGGCAGCCAAGAAACACGGCCAATGATCCTAAGACCTGCATGGCCAAAAATAGCAGCCAAATGAAAAGTAAAACTAGCTAGAGCCTAAGACCGATCCTCAAAGATGGAAGAGGAGAGACCCCGGCTTCTTTGTAATTGTCGGTTCGGCGGGATGTCGGCGACGCTTCCAAACGAGAGGGCTTTGTCTTTAACCACTTTGACGAGGTGTTTGATCAAACCCGGAATAAAAACGAGCTTGTCACGGAATAAGATGTCGTTCCGCTCGCCCAAATGATGTGGAGGAGTGCTCCAAGTGAGAACCTAGAGATCCAGTGGGAGAAAGATCGGCCGCCTAGGTGCTTCATCGCCCATCGGATGTTGTCTTGCCACGGTCGGTTCCTCCATGCAAGCCGGCATTTGGTCGCCTAAAACCTTGCTAAGCTATTGGTGACCGAGCACCCAAAGTATAGGTGATCCACGGAGTCCGGCGTCCTTCGGCAAAAGGCACACGTACCTCCCGGCATCTCGCGATATTGTAACAGCAAGGTTTGGGAAGGGATGCGATTGAGGGCAACTAACCACATGAGGAAGGCATGCCGTGGTGTAAGGGCCCGATCCCACACGAAAGAATGCCATGGAACGACGCGGCCTTTGACCCTAATAAGTTCCCATGCCGACGCAACCGAGAAGGAACCGGATGAGTGAGCTTGCCAAGTGAAGATAGCCACTTGTCGTCCATAAAAGCGGGGCCGGCTCCGACCATCCCCTAATGGTATCCAACACTGCAGATGATTGCCAATCGGAGTCACGGAATGATCGAACCGTGGCATCAAGGGGGATCCTGGATCGGTAGATATCCGCATTAGTAAAGGATTTGTGTAGGGTGCCTTTATCGTGCCACCAATCGTACCAAAAGGCCGTGGAGCGGCCATCCTTGATCTTCCATCTAAACCGTAGTGAGAAATCCGAGCGGAGATCCAATATCTTCTTCCAGCGAGTCCGAATCTGGTCATGGAGAGTTGTGCCCCCGAGAAGAAGATGTCGCTCTTGTTCCGATTCGGCTTCAAACCAGACCACCTTAAGAATAAATCAAGCCCCTCCTTGAGCACTTGAACCGAGCCCATGTGTGCCTTGGAGAATAGGAGCACATCATCAGCAAAGAACAAATGGGATAGCCGTGTAGATTTACACCTCCAAAAATATTTGAAACCTGGGAGATTAGTCTTGGTCCGAAGGATACCCGAGAAGACTTCCATAACCAAGGTAAATAGGTAAGGGGATAAGGGATCGCCCGCCGAATGCCTCGCTACTAGAGAAGAAACCATGGAGCTCTCCGTTAATAGCAATGGAAAACCGTGGTGAGGTAACGCACTCCGTGATCAATCGAATGAGGAAATCCGGGAAGGAAAAAGCATGTAATACCAACTCGAAGAAAGCCCAATCCACCGTATCATAGGCCTTTTGGAAGTCGACTTTGATTGCACATTTAGGAAGATAAGGCTCATGGTGAAAGTCGGCAAACAGCTCTTGGGCGAGCAAAATATTATCACTAATCCTTCTCCCCTTGACAAAGGCCAATTGTGAAGGACTAATGATGAAGGGCAATACATGTGCAATCCGGTTAGCCAAGAGCTTGGTAATGCACTTATAAATCGTGTTGCAACATGCAATGGGCCAGTAATCATTCATAGCCGAGGCGTTGGGCGTCTTGGGTACTAGGGAGAGGATAGTGGTGTTGGTTTCCTTAAGTAAACAACCAGTCAAAAAGAACTCCTTAATTGCTAAGATGACCGACGGACCGACGGTTTCCCAAGACGATATGAAGAATTCAGCATTAAAACCATCGGGGCCGGGAGCTTTACCTCGGGCAAGGGAGAAGAAGGTGTGGCGAATTTCCTCATCCGTGACAGGCCGAGATAAGGAGCTGATATGATCATCCGCCAGTGAAGCTAATGAAGGCTGCGGATATCGGAAATCGCCGGCTGGATAGAGGTCGAGCTTCCGTTGAGCAAGCGCTGGAAGTGTCCCACGATGTACTATCGAACCGGATTCGGTTCGGTCAATACTCCACCGCCGAGTCGATGAACCGAGAGGATGCGGTTGTGGTGATGCCTTTTGTTCACAAAGTGATGGAAGTACCTAGTGTTTTGATCGCCCTCCTTAAGCCACCGGATTCTCGATTTCTATTTGTAGAACGATTCCTCCCCGGAGTTTGAGATCCGAGTACTCCCTAAGGTGAGCCGATTCCTGGTCCATCAAGTTGTGATTAGTGGGATCAAGTTCTAGGGCATCCCGAACCGAAGTGAGGGCTACCCTTGCTTGCTCGCTTTGGTTTGATATGTCGAGAAGGAGCTTCGATTCAGCCGCTTGAGTCGATATTTAAGAAGTTTGAGCCCGCAACATACGGTATACATAGGAGTGCCCCCAATAGATGTGCTCCATACCCGAGCCACAATATCTTTGTAGGAAGGATGAGAAGTCCAATAGTTGAAGAACTTGAATGGTCTTCTCGATGACGGAGGGAGAAAGATCTTGACCACCATAGGAGTGTGGTCGAGATACCGAGGCACCAAGAATGAGGCCTCGAGTAGGAAAATACATGACTCCAATGTTCATTGATGAGAACCCGGTCAATCTTACGTTGCTTACGAGAATCCCCGGATGAAGTGGACCATGTGAACCTATGCCCCACATATCTAAGATCATCAAGTCCCTTGGGCTAAACAATCCCCAAACTCATAAAAAGCGGGGATCCAAGAGTTGGAGCTACCCATCATGTCGGTATGATCCCGAATAGCGTTGAAGTCCCCCGCCACCATCCAAGGGTCCTCACACCCACCGAGACTAATAAGGTGAGCCCAAAGGGCTCTTCGCGCCACAAAAGTGTGCTCACCATAGACAACCGAGAGATAGCATGACTTGTTCATAGTAATGAATCTGAGCTGTACATGTATCAACCGAGCGAAATCAGCCTAACAAGAACTTCAATCTCCCGAGGGTCCCACCTAACCCATATCCTACCCCGAGAGGAGTAGTCGTAGTTGGAAATCCAAGCACCAACCCAAGTAATAATCCACCCGAAATAGATCCAAAAAGAGACGGTTTCACCTTAATCTCCAAAATACCTACACAAGAAAGCCGGTTGCTCCTAACAAGGTACCGGATTTCAGCTTGCTAAGGGGGTTAACAAGACCCCTAATATTCCATACCGCAATAAACATATTTACAAGGTAGGGAAGGGGTTACTAGTGCTTCTTCTTGGCCTTCTTCTTCTTCGACTTTGGGTTGTCTGTCTTAGAGGAAGAAGGGCTAGTTTCCCCCTTGAGATTGGCCGGCTCCGAGGGGCTACATATGGTTGAGGACGAGTCCGAATAATGTCCCCCGCGAGAGCGAAAACCGTAGCCCGTGCTCTAGTAAAGGGGGAGAGGGCGAGGATATGTCCTCCTCAAAATCATTGCCAATAATACTCCCGGTGTCACCATCCTTGTCCGACGCTGAATAGTGAGCGAGAGGAGGCGGGTGAGAGGAGCCGACCGGAGGAGGGGTTCTTGGTTCACTATGGCTGCATGGTCTACCGAGGTTGCAACAAGTATTGGCGGAGCTGCAGCAGTCTTGGTGGATCATGAACAGGGCTGCACCGTTCCATCCTCGGTAACCCGGGGAGCTTGGTCTAGGTTTATCACCGTTCCCAGCAAGGGTAGGCTCAAGTCAGGTTGCAAGATCTTAGGAGCGAGGAACGTCTTACGTTCGAGACCGAGTTGGCCTCCTATTTCGTTGGCCTTTCCTCCTTTATACCGTTGCCAAGTGCCTTCGCTGGGGGAGTCGAATCGAATTCTAGACCTTCGGTGGTCTAAGGTCGCTAGCACAAGGATGACCATTGGCCCCCCACTTTGTGGCCAAAGACGCCACAAGTGTCGCAAGAAAGAGGCTTCCACTCGAATTCAACTCCAATCGTGATCATGTCACCATCCCATCTCGATTTTGACCGACTCGGGACGAGGTTGGCAAGCTTTGATCTCCACACAAACCCGAGCGAAGGATAATCTCTTCATTTGTTCCGTGAGAACATCCACATAGAGAGGGTTTCCAATGGCGCTAGCAATGCGCCCAAGGCCTTCAGGAGACCATAGTGAGAATGGAACATCCCTCATCCTAACCCATACCGGGAGAGTATCATTGGTACCTTTTTTGAGCTTGAACTTTGGATGCCAAGGTTGTAGTATCATCATACTATTGAGGATGGTGATAGGTCCCGAATCTAGGACACGTCGCCTAAAAGTTTCATCCGGAATGTGAAAGAAATAGAAGCCATTGTCATGCATACGAACATCCATCACTTGGGAGCCCCACGCCTTCCTATTGGCCTCCTCGGTAATCTTGAAAAAGATTTTTTTCCCTAAGTAGTATCCCACAAGACACTCCTTCAACGTCGGGTTTTCGTGTGCTGCTATCTCGGGGGTGATGTCCACAATGGGCTCATTGTCCTCCACCGATGGTGCCACATATGTGAGGTTGTAACATTTAGCCATTACCTTGGCCACATGTGCCCATGTTTGTGGCTGCAATTGTTGCCTACCCCGTACTTTGGGTCTACTCATGCCTTTGTGGCCATCTTGCCCTAGAGAGACCGTCCTTGGCGGGAGGGGCCAGCAGGTAATTGTCCCTTTCCAGCAAGCATTTAGGGGCATCGGAGGCTTGGACTTCCTTCTAAGTGATCTTCCCCGACTACGACTCCGTCTAGGATCACGTCCAACGACCCGTGAAGCACCAACAGCCAACTTAGTTGGCAAAGAAGCAGGATTCCAGGTTCAGCACAAACAAAGGGCTCTTTTAATTTCGGGCCAAAGGGGGCAGCCGGTGTTGCGCAACCACCTACCGGCTGGGAAACATGTTCTGGAAGGGAGGATTGTACGACCTCATCGGGGAGGCCATGCAGATAGCCGGTTGAACCTGGGCGGGAACCGGGCTTAAAGCCGATACAGAAGTTCAGTCACCACAACCACCGATCAACCAAGAAGGGCATCATAGGATTGTGGGACGAGAGGTTTTCAGCAAGAAGGGCAGTTCAGCCATTGAGGGATGAGAGAGGAGATGGAGAGGAATGTTGTGTCGAAAAATAATCCATTCCGCCACTAGAGTCACCGGAATCACCATTTCCGCAGGGTGAACAGACCGCGGGATTGTGGACGAGAGGTTTTCAAATTCACGCGAATGTTTTTTTTTTTTTGGTAAGGTAAGTAATTATTTATTTTCAAAGCACTAGGTACAAGTGAATCCGGACACAAAAACCATGAACCGAAGATGGCATTGTGGATGCCATATAGGGTTCAACGGTGACCGGTTGCAAGATACATCATGTGGACAATTGTAAGCTATGAGTAATCAACAAAAAGAAGACTAGAGCCAACGAAACCGATGGCACAACAAAAGTAAGCGAGGGTCAAACAAATACCAAAAGGCAAGCTGGCTAAGTAAGGAATTAGAGGCGGCATGACGTAGTAGGTCGACCAAAAAGAACATGGCCTACATAGCAGCAATAGGAGAGCAGAGGCAAGATCTCGGCAAGCCAACCACAGCAAGACGGCAAGAGGATGTCCACCAAGATGACTTGCTCCAGAGAGGACTGCACAAAGAAGATCCGATGAGCCGTAGGGCGAGAGAGAACATTCCAGCGAGACCTCAGCAAATAGAGAAAAGTATAATGGAGACCACAACCGACCGCAACAGCGAGGAGGGAATAGACGGCAATCCGCAACCCGAGAGCGAAGGGGCTCCGAATAAAAGAGAAGTGTCCATAAGAGACCAAAAGGAGGGTAGGCCAAGGATTACGGCCGAAGTTGCACCCGGTCTTGTGGAACTTCAAAGATGGCGGGGAAAGGGCCCACTTTCTTTGGAGTGATCTATTACGGGGGAGAGTCCCGCACCGGCCCAAGCGAAGAAGCTTTATCTTTAACCATCTTAGTAAGGTGCATGATAATGGAGGGTGCGAAGAAGTGCTTATCACGGAATAAGATGTTATTTCTTTCAATCCAAATAATATGGCATAAGGCACCAAATGAGTACCGGCAATACGGTTAGAGAAAGAGCGACCATGTAAATGAGTTTGCGCCCATCGTATACAATCTCTCCATGGACGGTTTGTCCAGGTGATACTACATTTGGATGCCCAAGTAGAAGCTAGAGCGACTAGTGACCTCACACCCAAAGAAGAGGTGGGTCACCGAATCGGGTTGGCGATGGCGAACGCACATAACCCATCCGAAATTCTGCGGTAGTGTAGTAAGAGGACTTGTGTGGGGAGCCGGTTGAGTAATGCCAACCAAAGGAGGAAAGCATGACGCGGTGCAAAGGTGGAGTCCCATATGAAGGAATGCCACCGAACCCGTCTTCCTTTTACCCCCGATAACATCCCATGCCGAGGTAATAGAGAATTCCCCATCCGGTTGTCCAGTCCACAAGATTCTGTCCTCGGTGCCTTCCACGAAAGGGGGTGTCGAGTGTCATCCAAGGCATGAGAGTATTAATTGTACTAGAGGGGGCCGGTCGAAAGTGAAGAAATCCCCGATTGTAGCCTGCACGGGGATCCTAGAACGGTAGATGTCCCGAGCAGTGAAGAGCTTGTAAAGCGGGCCTTTCTCGTGCCAATGATCAAACCAAAAGGACGTCAAGTGTCCATTACCAATCTTCCACCTGAAATGTAGATAAAACTACGAGCGAAGGTCTAGGATTTTCTTCCAAGTCCAAGAGCAAAAAGTTGGTCGGAAGCCACCTTAAGTTGGTGCTCTTTAAGAAGGTGGAGTGTATCCATTTGCACCAAAGAGATTCCTTGTCAAAGAATAGGATCCAGATATGCTTAAGGGTCATCGCCTTGTTATAGTCTCCCAATCTGCGGATTCCCAATCCCCCTCGTCTTTGGGGAGGCATAAATCGCTCCGAGCAACCTTAGCACCCCCGATGCCAAGATCCGGACCTTTCCGGAGGAATTGTCGAAGAATACCTTCTATACTATTTAAAACCGACTTGGACAAGGTGAATACGGTTGCCCAGTAAACATGTATAGAGTGTAATACGGACTTGATAAGTCAGTAGCCGCCCGCATAGGATAAGAATCTCTAGGTCCAAGAACGAGCTCTAGCAAGTAATCGTATTTACTAAAAAATCACAATCGGACTTGTAAATACGGGAGGAGATAATAGGGACCCCAAGGTATCTAAATGGGAGGGTACCTTCCTAGAAACCAAGGTATTGGCAAATCTGGTTTCGACAAAAGTAGAGCCACCTCGAAGTAGATGTCACTCTTCCGAGGATTCGGTGTAAGCCCCGACCAATCGGTGAAGAGCTGAAGTCCCTCTTGAAGTAGCTTAACAGCCTCAACGTTTGCTTCGCAAGAGTAAGACATCATCTCGCGAAGAACAAGTGAGAGAGTCGAGTGGCCTTACATCTCCAAAAGTATGTAAATCCCGGTGAAGAAGTCTTGGCTCGGAGGATGCCCGAAAGAACTTCCATAACCAGAGTGAATAAGTATGGAGACAATGGGTCACCCCCCGGCGTAAACCCCGAGAGCTCGAAAAGAAACCATGTAGCTCCCCATTTATGGAAACAGAGAACTTGGGAGTGGAAACACATTCCATAATCAGGTTGACCATGAAGTCCGGGAACCGAAGGGCTTGCAAAACCAGACGGAGGAACCCCGATCCAACCATGTCATAGGCCTTACGAAAATCAACTTTGACAGGCGCATTTGGGGAGATAGGGCAAATGGTGAAAGTCGATGAACAACTCTTGGGCCAGCATAATGTTGTCACTAATCCGTCTTCCTCTAACAAAAGCCGTGCCGGGAGGGTGAGATGATGGTTGGCAAGAGAGTAGCTACCCGATTGGCAAGTAGCTTTGTGATGCATTTATAAAGTGTGTTGCGCAAGCAAGCAATGGGGCGAAAGTCTTGCATAGTCGCGGCATTAGGAGTCTTTGGCACCAATGAGAGTATGGTTGCATTTGTCTCCTTGAGGAGGCTTCCGATCCGAAAGAAGTCCTGGATGGCCATGATAACCGAAGGGCCAACAATATCCCAAAACGAAGTAAAGAACTCAACAATGAAGCCGTCGGGGCCGGGCGCCTTACCTCTAACAAGGGAGAAGAGGGTGGTACGTATTTCCTCCTCGGTAATGGGCCGAGACAAAGAGGATACTTGGTCATCATCTAGGGAGTGGGATAAGTACCTCTGGATGTCGGCGATGGAAGGCTGCACCAATGGTGGATCCCCATTCAGCAGCTCACGAAAATGGTCCACAATGTGTTCCCGGATCGTGTAGGCTCGGTGATGGCCTCTCCGGCCGAGCTCATAACGGAGAGGATCCGATTTTGTAGGTGTCTTTTATTAACAAAGAGATGAAAGTACCGAGTATTGAGGTCTCCTTCCTTCAGCCATCTAATCCTTGACTTTTGCCGATAAAAGGATTCCTCCCGTGACCGAAGGGTTGAGTAGGTACGTAGGAGATGAAGCTCTCGATCAACCAGGTCCTGGTTCAAAGGGTGTAGCTGCAGCTCATCTTGGATCAAAGTAAGGGCCACCCGGGCTTGTTCGATCCGAAGAGAGATATCGAGAAAGAGCTGTTGTTTAATTGCTTAAGTCTCACTTTAAGAAGCTTTAGTCTGCAGCAAATGATATACATAGGGGTGCCTCGAAAAGAAGTGTCCCGGACTTGCTTTACTATGTCTTTAAAAGTAGGATGAGTTGTCCGGAAGACATAGAATTTGAAAGGCTTACGTGAAATGGGGGGTCCATAATTCGAACCACCATTGGAGAATGATCCGAGATCCCGGGGGCAAGGAATGCGCTTCACGAGTAGGAGAAGGAATGACTCCAGTGTTCATTAGCTAGAACTCGATCAATCTTGCGTTGTTTTGCGTGAGGTGCTTGAGGATGTTGACCGGGTATACCGATAGCTAACGTATCGTAGGTCATCCAAACCCGCCTTGATCAAGGCATTCGTGGAACTCATCAAAAGCCGGGATCAAGCGTTGGAGCTACCCAACCTATCGGAATGATCCCGATGGCATTAAAATCTCCACCACGAGACCACGGATCCTAAGATGAACTTAGTCGAACAAGGTCAGCCCATAGGTTCCGTCGGAGATAAAGGTGTGTCCACCATAGGTAACCGAAATGGAACAATTCTTTGTTGAAACCAATCAGCCGAACTTGTGTATGAATCGGTTGGGAGGATACATACAAACGCGAAGATCAATCGGCGGGGGGTCCCAACCTATCCATATCCGACCAAGAGGTGAGTGGTCGTAATTAGCTAGCCACCGCCAACCGGGGATTAAAGAGCCGGAGATCATGTCAAAGGAGCGAGCTTTAACTTTCGTCTCCGGGATACCAATAAAGGAAATATGATGTCTACGAATAAGGGAGCGGATCTCCGCTTTGTTTGAGGGGGGGCAACTAGGCCCCGAATGTTCCAAAACCAAAAAACATATGTACAAGGAAAGAGTGAACCGGAAGTTACCATCCTTTCCTCCGGCCCTTCCTCTTCTTAGTCTTAGGGTTGCCGTCTTGGAGGAGGAAGGACTCATTACCATGTCCGAGTACTTAGGCTCGGGACCCCTTGGGTTCTCATTTGGTTTAGTGGGCTGCTTGCAAGCCGTCGGTGAGAGCGCAAAGTTGCGCGCGATCTAGTAAAAGGAGGGGAAGGGGAGGATATGTCATCCTCCGTGTCGCTGCCAATGTTGCTCACCGATTGTCCACAATTTTCTGATCCCGAAGATGCAATAGAGCCTGCCCGGGAGAGCAATCGATAGCGAAGGTTCTTTGGGCTCCCATACAAGGAGGATGCGGGGCTGTTGAGGCATGAGGCGAGCAACAGTGGTCTTGGGCTGCGGGGAAAGGGTGCGGAGTCCCTCGGGAGCAGGCCGGGCACGCACGCCCGTTGGCTCGGTCGGGGGTTGGTCGGCTTGATGTTGAGCGGGAACTACCTCCTCGCATTACGAGTTCATCTTACGCCTTGCATTCTTCCTCTTGGCTTGTTGCCACTCTTCGACAGGCGGTTCTTTGCGCAGTGTGTCTCCGTGGCAATATGGAGTGAAGCTTCCGGGGGCGCGGGGAAAGCAGTGGAACCCGCTATGGCCAAAGACAAGCACAAGAGGGGCAAGCTAGGGGCTGCCATTCATACTCCACAGCCTACCTTAGATAGTTCGCCATCCCACCTCATCGTGATCACCTCGGGACGAGGCTTAGTAGCCGAGATCTCAATACAAACTCGGCGAAGGAGAGTCGTTTCATTTGCTCCGTGTGTTGGTCAACATATAGGGGTTTCCCAATCACACTAGCAAGGCGGCTTATACCCGAGGGGACAAAGGGAGAGTGGGACATCCTTCGATCGTACCCGGATTGGAAGCGCATCAAAGACTCCTTTCTTGAGCTTTAGTTTATGATCCCATGGTTGAAGTAACATGGTGCTATTAAGGATGGAGATAGGTCCCAGCTCAAGAACTTTCCTCCTAATAGTTTCATCCGGAATATGGATGAAGTAGAAGCCATTTTCATGGAGCCGGACATCGACAACTTGAGCCCCCCAAGTTTTCTTGATGATCTCCTCCGTTAGTTTGAAGTAGACTTTCCGTCCAAGAAAACATCCGACTATGCATTCCTTGAGGATTGGATTTTCCTGCATGATAACGTCAGGTGTGATGTCGGCTATAGGTTCCCCATCCTCTACCAAGGGCGGAATATAAGATAAGTTATAGCCTTTTGTTATCACTTTGGCCACCTTCGCCCAAGTCCGTCTTTGTCCAATTCCAGATTGATTCTTTGGTCCGCTGGAACTTGTCTCTCTATCCTTGACAACATTCGCCATCGAACGTGAGGTTCCACCCACCGGAGGTCCCTTCTGGTCTTGGTGAGGTCCGGGAGGCACGTCTAAGGGATCTGCCTCGGTTCCGACTACGGCGAGGATCACGGTCTAGTCTACGATGGCTATTGGGGTTAGACCCGTCGCCCTGGACAGCGATTGCATCAGCCAAAGACACTTTAACAGGAGCCCCTTGCCCAGCAGAACTACTTCCAGGGATACCACATCGGGTCTATCATCAATACCCCGACTAACTTCGGTCTCAAGTACAAAGCGCCAAAGACGGACATTAGTATAGTTAGCCCCAACTATTAGCGATTTACCTTTACCTAAGTTTCGATCAATGATGACAACTATTCCTTAAGCATTAAGGGCAGCCAATTCAGCAATCAGGCCACCATTATCAATCTTAGATTGAGTCACAATTTCCGGGATGGAAGAAGGAACTACCTCATCAATTGACGCCATACAAATTGGAGGCTCAAGCCGGGTAGGAGTAGGAGTGCGCAGCAGGAGAACTACCAGCCATTGTGCCCGATTCCACTTGCCCCAACCACCAGTCAAGGGTAGGTGACTTAAAACACCTAAGTTTTCTGCACTTCCTCTCCAATAAATAGCCCCGGGCGTTAAGCGGGGTGTTCATAAACCACCCAAGAACAAGGAGAGGAGTAGGTCGTTTGCAGCAACTCGTCGGACCCGAACACAAATGCTTGCGGGGGTTCAATCAGCCAAAATACTATATGAATACTCGTCAAACTTGGAGGGATGTTAGAGGGTGGAAAGGACTTACTTACCTCCAAAAAAGAGCCCAATCCACCGGCTACATTGGCCGGAATGCAGATTTCCTCGTCGGGTGAACAGTACCCGACGAACCGGACAACCGAAGCTTGCGGGGGCTCTACCGTCCAGGATACTCCACGAACTCCCACCAACTTTTGATGGGTGTGATAGGAGATGGAGTATAAAGTTGTGTCCAAAAATCAGCCCATTCCGTCGACGGAGGTGGCCGGAATGACCATTTCCGCGGCAGATGCACACGTACCCCGACGAACCAGACAACCTGAGATTGCGGGGGCTCTACCGCCCAATATACTCCACGAAAGCTCACCAAAGTTTGAGGGATGATATAGCAGATGGAGAGGATCGTTGTGTCAAAAAATAAGCCCATTCCGCCACCGGAGTCAGCCGGAATCACCACTTCCGCGGCGGGTGAACAGTGTCCACCGGCATTTGGCCGAGAGCTCTTCAAATTCGCGCGTGAACAGTACCGGGCGCAAATGAAAAGTATAATTCACGCGAATGTTTTTTTTTTTTGGTAAGGTAAGTATATATTCACTTTTCAAAACACTAGGTATAAAAGAGGAACCAGCCTTCGACGAGTTTGGTGAGTGCCTCTCACAGCGGGCCCTGGATGACTTAAGGTACGTTGGGCATCGTTATACCTGGTCTACGTCCTCGGGTACCTCGCGCAAACAGCGTAAGATTGATCGGGTCCTTATCAATGCACATTGGGGCCACTCCTTCTCTTATTCGAAGCATCTTTTCTCGCCCCGGGAATCTCGGATCATACTCCTATGGTGGCTAGGATTGTGAATCCTCCAGCCTTCACGGAAGCCCTTCAAGTTCTTTGACTCACCGGACGACCCACCCTTCCTTTAAGGACATCGTCAAGCAAGCTTGGGATTCTCCTTTTCGAGGTACCCCTATGTTTGTAGTGTGCTGCCGACTCAAGCTCATAAAGGCGCGTTTAAAACAACTCAACGTAAACTCTTTCTCGATATATCTCTTTGACTGACCGAGCCCGAGAGGCCCTCACTTCGGTGCGGGATGAGCTTTAGCTTCACCCTATGAACCAAGAATTGGTTGATCGGGAGTTGGAACTCCTCGGTACCTTCTCAACACTTCGGCTACGGGAGGAGTCATTCTACCGGCAGAAATCAAGAATTCGTTGGCTCAAGGAAGGTGACCTCAATACGCGTTTTTTTCATCACTTTGTTAACAAAAGACACCTGCAAAACCGAATCCTCTCTGTTGTGGACTCGAATGGGTTGCCGATCACTGAACTACCACTGATTCGGGAGCATGTTACCAGCCATTTCCGGGAGCTCTTGACTGGACATCCACCTTGTTTCTCGTTCTTCTATTGATTGATGTCCGAGCCTACCCGAGACACACCCTTGATGAGAATCATGTGCTATCACTATCCCGACCCTTTACGTACGAGGAGATCCGACACACCCTATTCTCCCTTGCTAAAGGTAAGGCTCCCGGCCCCGACGATTTCAATGTTGAGTTCTTTATCTCTACTTGGGACATAGTTGGCCCTTCGGTCACCATGGCTATCTAGGACTTCCTCCGGATCGGACGCCTCCTCAAGGAGGTCAATACAACCATTCTTTCTCGGGTGCCGAAGACCCCAAATGCCTCGGCTATGCAAGACTTTCGGCCGATTGCATGTTGCAATACACTTTATAAATGCATTACCAAGCTTCTCTCTAACCGAATAGCGGGGGTCTTGCCTTGCATCATCTCGCCCACACGCACAGCTTTTGTGAGGGGAAGGAGAATTAGTGACAACATCATCTTGGCACAGGGAGTTGTTCGCGGATTTTCACCATGACGCCTACCTCCCCAAATGCGCTATAAAGGTAGATTTTCGCAAAGCCTATGACACCGTTGATCGGGGGTTCCTCCGTATGGTTCTAAAAGCTTTCCGGTTCCCGGATCTTATGGTCGACCTCATTATGGAATGCGTGACCACACCTAAGTTCTCCATAGCTATTAATGGGGATTTGCATGGGTTCTTCTCAAGCTCTAGAGGCATCCGCCGAGGGCGACCCACTATCTCCATACCTCTTCACTCGGTCATGGAAGTCTTTTTCTGGGATTCTTCATGCCAAGACCTCTACCCCGGCTTCAAGTACTTATGGAGATGTAAACCTACCCGACTCACACATTTATTCTTTGCGAGATGACGTGTTATTATTTGCAGAAGGAAACCTTGAGACTATTAAGCTACTCAAGGAAGGACTGCAACTCTTCTCTGCCCGGTCGGCCTAGAACCGAACCCCTAAAAGAGCGACATCTTCTTTTCGGGTGCCTCTATTATGCTCCGCCACCGGATTCGTCAATGCCTTGACTTCCAAGAAGGTGCCCTTCCATTTCGCTACCTTGGAGTCCCTATTGTATCTTCCCGTATCCGCAAAGCTGATTGTGATTTTCTAGTTAACACCATTATCGCTAGAGCTCGATCTTGGTCTCGGAGATTTCTATCTTTCGCGGGCAGAGTGCGTTAATTAAATCGGTTCTACACTCTATACATGTATACCGGGCTTCGTGTTTACCTTGCCTAGGTCGGTGATAAACAGGATTGAGCTTATTCTTCGCCAATTCCTTTGGAAAGGTCCCGACCTTGGCATTGGGGGCGCGAAGGTTGCGTGGATCGATATATGCCTTCCCAAAGAGGAGGGTGGATTGGGTATTCGCAGACCGGCGGATTGTAACAAGGCGATGACCCTTAAACATATCCGGATTCTTTTTTCGGACAAGGAATCCTTATGGTGCAAATGGATTCACTCCAACTTCTTAAAAGCACTAACTTCGGGTGGCCAACAAACCTACTTTCTCCTCATGGTCGTGGAAGAAAATTCTAGAGCTACGCTCGGAGTTCCACCTTCATTTCGGATGGATGATTGGTAATGGCCATGGGACGGCTTTGGTTTGATCATTGGCATGACAAAAGTCCTCTCTACAAGCACTTCACGGCTCGTGACATCTACCGGTCCAGGATTCCCCGAGAGGTAACCGTGAAAGACTTCTTCCTCTCTCATTGGCTTGCCTCTACTACTCTACACACCCTTATGCCTTGGCTGAATCCGGCACCCACTTTCGTGGAAGATAAGGAAGATGTTTTTACTTGGATTGGTCACACTTAAGGGGACTTCACCATTGCATCGGCATGGGACACTATCGAACAAAAAGGGGTAGGGTGCATTGGCACTCTTTCATTTGGGGTTCGGATTTTGCACCGCGCCATGCCTTCCTATTATGGCTAGCCATACTCAATCGGCTCCCCACACAAGTACTCCTCCTACATTACCGTAGAATACAAGATGGATCTTGTGCTTTTTGTCATCGCCAACCGGACTCGGTAAATCACATCTTCTTTAGTTTGTGATGTCACCGGCCGACCGGCTTCTACTTGGGCGTCCAATTGCAATCTCACCTGGACAAACCGCCCATGGAAAAGCTTCTTACGTTGGGCACAAGCTCACATTGGTGGCCGGTCTTTCTCTAGCCGTATTGCTAGGTATTCACTTGGTGCACTATGTCATATTATCTCGGATTGAACGGAATAACGTCTTGTTTCGTGATAAGAACCTATTCATGCCCTCTATTACCTTGCACCTTACAAAGATGGTCAAGGACAAAGCTCTCTTGCTTCGCCCGTGCCGGACACCCCGGAATAGAATACTTCAGCGCAATTGGGCCCTCTCCCCCGCCATCTTTCAAACACCACAACCTCATGCCTAGCTGCTGCCTTGACTACTCAGCTCCTGTTCTCTTGAACTTCGCCTGGATGTTACTCTCTCTTGTGGTGGGTTCTTCCTTTCTTGCCTGGTTTCCCTTCTACTGGTTACCTCACCGAGCTATTTCTCGCTGGGACCGAAACCCGTTCTACATCCCCTGGTTGCTGTTTTGCTGCCTTTCTCCTCGCTTTGCTGCCGAGACCTTATCGGTTCTTCGCCAACATGTTGTGACGGTGCTTCCACTACTTCGCTGTCGGCCTTCCTCCTTTTGGTCTTGTTTTGACCCTCTTACTAGATTTCTTGCATTGTGCCGCTTGTTTGGCCCTTTTGATGTGGTTACTATGCATTTGGATGCTACTAGCTCAATATTGTATCTTACAACCGGTTCACCGTTGAACCCTTTGTGGCATACAATGCCACCTTCGGTTCATGGTTTTTGTACCCGGTTTCTCTCTTGTACCTAGTGCTTTGGAAAGTCAATACATACTTACTTAACCAAAAAAAAAAAAGAGGAACCAGCCACAAAAACCATGAACCGAGGATGGCATTTTCTATGCCATGAGCGGTTCAACGGTGAACCGTCGCAAAATACAAGGAGTACCGTCGACACTAGAACTAGACGAGTAGACGGCAACAAAAGGAAGTCAAGACTATACAATGACTTAGTACTTGGTCGGCAAGGGGTAGTGGACGGACCCCACCGAAGATGGCTTCAAAAGAAAGGAGCAAGCGGGCGTGTGGGCATCAACAAAGAAGGTCTTCGAGAGGTAGTATCCAGCGATTACCGCCAACGTAAGGTAACCAGGGAGAGCGAGAACCCAGACACCGAACAGCAACCCTCTCGCATTCAATCCCAAGTTGCAGCGAAGGGCAGCCAGGTGAACCAGAGGTAGCGAAGTAATTCGGTCCCAGCAGTTACATGGAGGTAAAGTCCAAGCAGCAAGATGTTCTCCTCGTGGTATGTACCGAGTAAGCAAAATGTTGTGGAATAAGCGAGCCTACACATCTGCCTAGGGGTGAAAGAAAGATGGTGGGGGGAGAGGTCCAATTTGTCTGGATTCTCCTATTACAAGGGTTGTCCGGAATGTGGCAGTGAGTGCCGAGCCTTGTCTTTAACCATCTTTGTGAGATGCATGGTAAGAGAGGGTTCAAAAAATACCTTGCCCGGAAAAGGATGTTGTTCCTTTCTATCCAAAGAATGTGACATAGGCCGCCAAGAGAGTACCCGGCAATACGATTGGAAAAAAATCGACCACCAATGTGGGTTTGAGCCCATCGAATGAAGTCTCTCCATGGCCGGTTTCTCCAAGTGAGATTACACTTGGATGCCCACATAGATGCTAGACGACCTGTGACCTCACACCTAAAGAAGAGGTGGTTCACCGAATCCGGTCAGTCGATTGACGAAAAGCACAAGAGCCTTCGGGGATCCTGCGGTATTGTAGGAGGAGAACCTGCGTGGGAAAGCGGTTATGCTTTGAGCCAACCATAGAAGGAATGCATGACGCGGCACAAGGGTGGGGTCCCATATGAAAGAGTGCCACCGAACTTTGATACCTTTGGGTCTAAGGCTTTCCCATGCCGAAGCGATAGAGAGAATTCCCCTAACGAGTGGCCGGTCCATGTCAAAAGGTCCTCCTTCCCATATACAAAGGGGGAGCCGGGTCCAACCAAGGTAGTAGGGAATGAAGGACGGTAGAAGGGGCCAATCAAGGGAAAAGAAGTCATGTACCGATGCCGCATGGGAATTCTGGGACCGGTAGATGTCTCGGTCCGTGAAGAACTTGTATAGCGGGCCTTTGTCATGCCGTAAGTCAAACCGGAATGATGTCGAGAGCCCGTTGCCGGTCTTCCACCGAAAGTGTAGGTGAAATTTCGAGTCATAGTTCCAGGATCTTCTTCCAAGTCCACGAGCAAAAGGTAGGTCCGGTGGCCATCCGAGGTTAGAATTCTTTAAGAAGGTATAGTGGATCCACTTGCACCAAAGGGATTCCTTGTCGCTGAAGAGGATCCAGATGTGCTTTAGGTCGGCGCTTTGTTACAATCCTCCGGTCTTCGAATGCCTAGTCCGCCCTAATCCTTAGGGAGGCAAATGTCCCTCCGAGCAACCTTAGCACCCCCAATACCAAGGTCCGGTCCTTTCCAAACGAATTGTCGAAGAATACGCTCAACCTTGTTCAGATCGAACTAGGTAATGTGAACATCGAGGCCCAAGTAAACATGTATGGAGTGTAGAACGGATTTTATAAGTTGTAGCCGCCCGCATAAGAGAGAAATCTCTGGGACCAAGAACGTGCTCTAGCCATGATCACATTAACTAGTATGTCACAGTCAAGCTTGGAAATATGAGTGGAGATAATTGGGACCCCAAGGTACCTAAATGGGAGAGAGCCTTCTTGAAAGTTTAAGCAAAGCCGAATCTGTTCTTTAACCGTAGAAGATCCTCCCGAGAAGAATATGTCACTCTTTCGCGGGTTAGGTGTCGCCCGGACCAGTCCGAGAATAGTTGAAGCCCCTCCTGGAGTAATTGGACGGACTCAACATTTCCTTCCGAGAATAACAACATATCATCTCGCAAAGAAGAGGTGAGAGAGTGTAGTAGCCTTACATCTCCAAAAGTATTTAAAAGTCGGTAAAGAAGTCTTGGCACGGAGTATGCCGAGAGAACTTCCATAACCAATGTAAATAGATATGGAGACAACGGGTCGCCTTGACGAATGCCTCTAGAACTGGAGAAAAATCCATGTAGTTCGCCATTTATGGCAATGGAGAATTTTGGGGTGGAGACACATTCCATAATCAATTTAACTATGGAATCCGGGAAACAAAAAAGGCTTGCAAAGCACCATACGAAGGAACCCCCAATCAACCGTGTCGTATGCCTTCCGAAAATCAACCTTTATGGCGCATTTGGTACGGTAGGGCTCGTGGTGGAAGTCGGAGAACAACTCCCCGGGCCAGCAAGATGTTGTCACTAATCCGTCTCCCCTTAACGAAGGCCGTCCGGGAGGGTGAGATGATAGAGGGGCAGCAAAGCAGCAACATGGTTGGACGGAATCCTGGTGATGCATTTGTACGAGTATTGCAGCGAGCAATAGGCCGAAAGTCTTGCATGGTGGAAGCATTAGGTGTCTTCGGAACCAAGGAGAGGATGGTTGCATTGGTCTCTTTGAGTAGTCTCCCGTAACGAAAGAAATCCTGGACCGCTAAGGTAAACGACGGGCCAACTATATCCCAAGACGAGATGAAAAACTCAACATTAAATCCGTCGGGGCCAGGGGCCTTACCTTTAGCGAGGGAGAAGAGTGTCTTGCGAATTTCCTCAAGCGAGATTGGCCGACCGGGGAGAGTCTCTCGCTCATCATCTAGGGTGCGATGTAAAAAAAACCGGATATCAAAGGTAGATGGCCGAGAGGTTGGCGGAACACCATTCAATAACTCACAAAAATGGTTGACAATGTGTGACCGAATCGGTGGAGTTTCGGTGATGGCCTGTCCGTAAGAGTCCATAATGAAAGAATTCGGTTATGAAGATGTCTCTTGTTGACAGAGTGATGGAAGTACCTAGTGTTGAGGTCGCCCTCTTTGAGCCATCTCGATCCTTGATTTCTGGCGATAAAAGGATTCCTCCCTGCAGTAGAAGCACCAAGAAAGCTGCAGGTGTTCCATTTCCTTGTCAATCGGCACACTGGTTCGTGGGGTGAAGGCTGCAGATCATCCTGGACTGAGTTAAGGGCCTCGCGAGCTTGCTCAGTCCGGTGAGAAATATATGAGAATATAGTCCTGTTCAATTTGTCTAAGTCTTGTTTTAAGAAGCTTGAGGCGGCAAGAAACTACAAACATAGGGTTGCCTCGGAAGGGAGTGTCCCGGACTTGTTTGACTATATCCTTAAAGGTAGGATGGGTCGCCCGGAGGTCAAAGAACTTAAAGGGCTTACGTGATAGAGGGGGGCCTGAATCCTTGCCACCATAGGGGTGTGATCGGAGATACCGGAAGCGAGGAATGTGGCTTCCGAAAAGGAGAAGGAATGGCTCCAATGTTCGTTAACCAACACCCGATCAATCTTACGTTGCTTGCGCATTGATCCCGAGGATGTGGACCAAGTAAACCGATGGCCCACATACCGAAGATCTTCTAGGCCCGCCTGGGTAAGGCACTCACCAAACTCATTAAAGGCCGGGATCCATGAGTTAGAGCCGCCGATCCTATCCGTGTGGTCCTTGATGGCATTGAAGTCCCCCGCCACCAGCCATGGTTCCCGAGTTGCACTTAGCCGTATAAGATCAGCCCGAGGCCCCTCCCGGGAGGTAAAGGTGTGGCCACCATACACAATCGAGATAAGGCAAGTTTTGTTTAAATTAAGCGGCTGACTTGCACATGGATCGTTGAGTAGAAACCGACGGCAACGAGAAGATCAATACGCTAGAGGATCCCAACCAAGCCAAATTCGGCCCAAGATGCGAATGATCATAGTTAGCTAACCAACGCCAACCCGGAACCGGATTACTAGATATTGCATCGAAGGAAGGAGCTTTGACTTTAGTCTCTAAAATGCCAATGAAGGAAAGATGATTTTTGCGGATGAAAAACCGAATCTCCGCTTGCCTAAGGGGGGCAACAAGACCCCGGATATTCCAAAAACCAAAAAACATATGTACAAAGTGGGTGTGAAAGGATATTACCGTCCTTTCTTCCGTCCCTTCTTCTTCTTAGGCTTTGGGTTGCCCGTCTTGGATGAGGAGGGGCTGTTGCCGTCACCCCTGGTTTAGTTCGGGAGCTGCGGCTTCCCGCTGGATGCGTGGCTACTCAAGGCCTCCGCGAAGGCCACAGAATGTAGTTTTTGATCTAGTCACGTGGGGGATGGGGAGGAGATTTCATCTTCGTAGTCGCGCCAATGTTACTGGCCGATCGCCCCACATTGTCGGATCTTGAAGACATAATGAGCTGCCCTAGGGGAGCAATCGAGAGGGAAGGCTGTTGAACATCCGCACGAGCAGAAGTGGGGAGGCTGCGGAAGCAAAATCTCGAGCAGCCAGGATGAGGGCTGTATCGGTTTGGTCCCGAGGTCCAACAAGATCGGGGTGGCCCCGGAAGAACACCTAAGCAGGCTGTGGGAGGACATGGTCCCAGCAGGATGGGTTTGCTTGAGGCGCTTCCTGCTGTTCTTCCGTTGATCGGGTCCGCCTTCCATTTTTCCTCCCGACCGCTTGCCAAACATCGTAGTTTGCAGGCGAGGGTGGTGTACCGATCCATTATGGAGGGGAATTTCCGGGAGAGCGCAAGGGTAGGTAATGGCCCCCTGTTTATGGCCAAAAACAGCACAAGAGGGGCAAGCAAGAAGTTGCCATTCATATTCAACCCCTACCTTAGATACTTCTCCGTCCCATCGCATCTTGATCACCTCAGGTCGAGGTTGAGCAGCTTTGATCTCAATACGGACTCTAGCAAAAGAGAGACGCTTCATTTGCTCGTGTGTTGATCCACATAGAGAGGCTTGCCAATGACACTAGCAATGCGGCTGATCCCGGAAGATGACCAAAGAGATAACGGAACGTCCTTCAACCGTAGCCGACCGGGAAGTATATCATAGACTCCCTTCTTGAGTTTCGGTTTAGGGTGCCATGGCTGAAGCAACATGGTGCTGTTGAGGATGGAAATGGGTCCCCCAAGTCTTTTTGATGATCTCCTCAGTAAGTTTGAAGTATACTTTCCTTCCGAGGAAACCGCCGATTATACACTCCTTGAGAACCGAGTTTTGAGTGCTATGAGGTCCGGGGTGATATCAACAATGGGTTCACCATCCTCAACCGAAGGTGGAACAAAGGAGAGGTTGTATCCTTTAGTGATCACTCCGGCCACCTTGGCCCACATTTGCTTGCTGCCCGACCATTGTGATCCTTTCGCCTACTAGAGCTTCGCCCTTGCCTTTGACAATATCAGCCATAGAACGGGAAGTGCCAGCCACTAGTGAGCCCTTTTGTGTTTCAAGTGCGCAAAGATCGACCTGGTGAAGGTGAGGTCGAGTAGCACGCACTCTGGATCCGCCACGACTCCGACTACGACGGGGTCTCGGTATAGTCTTCGCCGCCCCTTAAGATCGGTGGCCAAGGCAGGGCCAACATGTCCAAAGCGCCAATGTCACATTGGCAGGAGCATCCCGCTCCATAAACTCACTCCTAGAAGCACCACCGCGTGTCTAGTCTCAACATCACATAAATCGCAACGCGTCAAATAGTTATACAATCAGTAGCCCCCATAGTCAATGAAGATTTACCCTTCTCTACTACTCTAGTTACACCAGCTGCTGTGGCATCCACATTATCAACAGCAATGAGAGAATCGGGGATGGAAGAGGGGATTACCTCATCAATTGCCGCTTATGCAAACGGGGAGTTAAGGCTGCGTTGGCATTGAAGTGATAGCGGCTATAGGATCGGTGGTTGTGAGCTACCAGTCATAGTGTCCACAACAAACCATCAACCACCAGTCCGGGAGAAGCCAAGGTTAGGACTATAACACGCCCCAATCGCCACCCAATGAAGCACCGCACCACGGAAAAATTGCAAGAAGGGCCACACCAACCGAAATCGTGGAGCAAGCGGGGGCTCCCTTGACCCAAGCACTACAACACGAGGCACCAACTTTGGGGAGGTGGTAGGAGACCAGTGGAGAATGTTTACCTCCGAGGATCACGTAGAAACGCCGGCAGAAGATGACACGATGAAGAAAACTTCGCCGGGTGAACGAGTGTCGCGACAAGCCCGGGCAGCAGGGCTTGCGGGCCTTGCACCGGTCAAGGTAGTACACGATTGCTCACCAAAATTTGAGGGATGGTAGCACATCATCAGAGCATGATTCCCTCCAAAAACCACCCCAAACCGCCAGCGCAAACTACTGGGATGAGCAGCTCTTCGTCGGGTGAACAGTTGCAAGCAACCCAGAACACCAGCAGCTTGCGAGAGCTCTATCAGAACATATACTCCACGAAAGCACATCAAATTTTGAGGGATGGGAGACGGGGTGGAGAGGAAGCTTGTGTAAAAAAATCAGCCCTTTCCGCCACCGGAATCGGCCGGAATCGCCATTTCCGCGTCGGATGAACAGTAGACGCAGTGTCTGGCGCCGGGAGTGTTTCAATTCCCGCGTGAATAGTGCTTGCGCGAACCTAGGCCGAATGAAAAGTATGTAAAATTCACGCGATTGTTTTTTTTTTGGTTAAGTAAGTATGTATTGACTTTTCAAAGCACTAGGTACAAGAGTGGAACCGGACACAAAAACCATGAACCCGGGTGGCATAGGATGCCACGGAGGGTTCAAAGGTGAACGATTGTAAGATACAAGGATGATGTATGTGCACCCAAATGTGCAGCAGCAACGGCAACAAGCAGCCCCTAAAATCAGCCAAACACGTGGCAAAAACTAGGCAAAAGTCTAATAAAGAGATCAAGACAACAACCAAAAAGGGCTAAGCCCAACCCTCCAATGCGAAATAACCACGTAACGAGGGTAGAACGGCCAAGAAGATACCAAGCGCCCTACACAATAGCATGGAGGGATGAGCAAGGAGGCGGTACATTGAGTTGCCGAAGAAGAACACAAGACGGCAAGGAAGGCTGGCAAGAACGGACGTGATGGAGCAAGGGGCCTCAACCTTCGGATAGCAACAAAACAGTAGGGGTGATGGCAGCACCAACGTGACAAGTTATCCGAAACCGACCATGATTCGGTGGTGGACGACCAGAAACCACAGCAAAAGCAGGGCAGCAAGACATTCTCGAAGCAGCAATATCCGTGGGGCATAGTGGCCCGTAAAGTATAGCCAACGAGCACATGAAGAAGTCACCACAACATATCGTCCAGGCAAGGCTCAGCATATAAACAAATAGGGCTCCTATGAGCAGCCTACACATTATGTGTTGTTTGAAAGATCGCAGGGGATAGGGCCCAATTTCGTTGGATCCTCCTATTCCGGGGGTTGTCCAAGACTGGACTAAGTGAGAAAGCTTTGTCCTTGACCATCTTTGTAAGGTGCAAGACAATAGCGGGCAAAAAGAGGTTTTTGCCCCGGAATAGGGCGTTGTTCCGTTCTATCCGGATAATATGACACAAGGCACCAAGTGAGTACCGGCAATGCGGCTAGAGAAGGAGCGGCCGCCAATATGAGCTTGTGCCCATCGGATAAAATCATCCCATGGCCGGTTGGTCCAAGTGAGGTTGCAATTAGATGCCCAAGTAGAAGCTAGCGGCCCGAGACCTCACATGCAAAGAATAAGTGATTTACCGAATCAGGCCGTCGATGGCGAAGGGACAAGAGCCCATCATGGATGCGGCGGTAATGCGATAGAGAGGACTTGTGTCGGAAGCCGGTTGAGTGTGACTAGCCATAGAAGGAAGGCATGGCGCCGAGCAATGACCGGATCCCATATGAAAGAATGCCAGGGCACCCGAGTCCTCCTTAGTCCGATTGTGTCCCACGCCGAGGCAATGGAGAAGTTCCCCGATGTATGGCCACACCATATGAAACCATCTTGCTTTCCTTCCCACAAGAGTTGGTGCCGGATCCGGCCAAGACATAAGAGTAGGTAGAGTATGAGATGCGAGCCAATGGTAGAGGAAGAAGTCCCTCACGGTTACTTGCCGAGGATCCTGGATCGATAGATGTCACGGCCCGTGAAATGCTTATAGAGCGGGCTTTTGTCATGCCAATGATCAAACCAAAGTGCCGTATCCTGCCCATTGCCAAGCTTCCAACCGAAATGCGCATAGAAATCCGTCCGTAGATCTAGGATTTTCTTCCACGTCCGGAGAACGAAAGTAGGCCGGCTAGCTACCCGGAAGTTCGTACTTTTTAAGAAGTTGGAATGAATCCACTTGCACCATAAGGATTCCTTATCGGTAAAGAGCATCCAAATATGTTTGAGGGTCATGGCCTTGTTGCAATCCGCCGATCTGCGAATACCCAATCCTCCCTCCTCTTTGGGGAGGCATATGTCCGTCCAGGCTACCTTCGCCCCCCAATGCCAAGGTCGGAACCCTTCCATAGGAATTGGAGAAGGATGAGCTCAATCCCATTCAAGACCGACTTGGGCAAGATGAACACACGGTAGCCCCAAGTATACATGAATAGAGTGCGAAACGGACTTAATGAGTTGCAATCTGCCCGCGAAGGATAGGAAACGCTGAGACCACGATCTAGCTCTAGCGGTAATCGCATTGACTAGGAAGTCACAATCTGCCTTACGGATACGGGAAGATATAATAGGGATTCCAAGGTAACGAAATGGAAGAGTACCTTCCTAGAAGTGTAGGCACTGGTGGATCCTGGTGGCGAAGCATGGTAGAGCCACCAAGAGAAGAAGATGTCGCTTTTCGGGGGTTCGGTTGGAGGCCGGACCAGGCGGAGAAAAGTTGAAGTCCTTACTTGAGTAGCTCAACCGTGTGAAGGTTCCCTTCGCGAATAATAGGACATCATCCGCAAAGAATAAGTGGGTGAGTCGGGTAGCCTTATACCTCCCGAAGTACTTGAATCCCGGGTTAGAGGTCCCGGCATTGAGAATGCCGGAGAACACTTCCATGACCAACGTGAAGAGATATGGTGAGAGCCGGGTCTCCCTGGCGAATGCCTTGAGAACCGGAGAAAAAGCCGTCCCCGACAAATGCCTCGAGAACTGGAGAAAGTCCACCTTTATGGCGCACTTGGGAAGGTAGGCATCATGATGAAAATCCGTGAACAACTCCCCGGGCAAGCATGATGTTGTCACCGATTCGTCGTCCCCGACAAATGCTGTCTCGTGTGGGTGAGATAAGGGCCGGCATGACCGCCGCTATCCGATTGGATAGGATCTTGGTAATGCACTTGTAGAGGGTGTTGCAGCGAGCGATCGGGCGAAAGTCATTCATAGCCGCGGCATTAGGGACCTTGGGCACCGGGGGAGAGAATGGTGGCATTGATCTCCTTGAAGTCGCCCGATTCGAAAGAAGTCCCTGGATGGCTAGAATAACCGAAGGGCCAACAACATCCCAAGTGGAGATAAAGAACTCAATGTTGAAACCGTTCGGGCCAGGAGCCTTACCTTTAGCAAGGGAGAAGAGAGTGGTCCGGATCTCGTCATCCGTAACGAAATTCACGCAATTGTTTTTTTTTTTTTTTGGTTAAGTAAGTATGTATTGACTTTTCAAAGTACTAGGTACAAGAGTGGAACCGGACACAAAAACCATGAACCCGGGGTGGCATAGTATGCCACGGAGGGTTCAAAGGTGAACCGATTGTAAGATACAAGGATGATGTATGTGCACCCGAATGCAGCAGCAACGACAACAAGCATCCCCTAAAATCAGCCAAACACGTGGCAAAAACTAGGCAAAAGTCTAATAAAGAGATCAAGACAACAACCAAAAGGGCTAAGCCAACCCTCCAATGTAGAAATAGTGACAGAACGGGGTAGGAGGGCCAAGAAGATACCAAGCGCCCTTCGGATAGCAACAAAACAGTAGGGGTGATGGCAAGCACCAACGTGACAAGCTATCTAGAAACCGATCATTCGGTGGTGGACGAGCAAAAAGCACAAAGCGGGGAGGCAGCTACACATTATGTGTTGTTTGAAAGATCGCAGGGGATAGGGCCCAATTTCGTTGGATCCTCCTATTCCGGGGGTTGTCCAGGCACTAGACTAAGTGAGAAAGCTTTGTCCTTGACCATCTTTGTAAGGTGCAAGACAATAGCAAGCAAAAAGAGGTTTTTGCCCCGGAATAGGGCGTTGTTCCGTTCTATCCGAGATAATATGACACAAGGCACCAAGTGAGTACCTAGCAATGCGGCTAGAGAAGGAGCGGCCGCTAATATGAGCTTGTGCCCATCGGATAAAAACATCCCATGGCCGGTTGGTCCAAGTGAGGTTGCAATTAGATGCCCAAGTAGAAGTTAGGCGGCCGGTGACCTCACATGCAAAGAATAAGTGATTTACCGAATCGGGCCGTCGATGGCAGAAGGGAAAATTCACGCGATTGTTTTTTTTTGGGTAAGTTAAGTATGTATTTACTTTTCAACGCACTAGGTACAAAAGGAGGCCGAGCACAAAAACCTTGACCCCATTAGGACACATGTTGTCCTAGCGGGGTCAAAGGTGATATGGCGCAAGACAAGTTTTGAGAGCAAGGGTTGTACCCCAAAGGCCAAACACGCGGCCAAAAACATATACCCAGAAAATAAACACCAAGCAGCCAATAACACGGCCGACGAAACTAAGACCTACAAAGCCAAAACAGCAGCCAAAAGGAGAGTAAAATTAGCAAGAGCCTAAGGCCGAACCTCAAAGATGGAAGAGGAGAGTCCCCAGCTTCTTTGTACTTGGCGGTTCCGCGGGAGGTCGGCGACGCTTCCAAACGAGAGGGCTTTGTCCTTAACCACTTTGACTAGATGCTTGATCAAGCCCGGAATAAAAAGGGGCTTGTCGCGAAATAAGATGTCGTTCCGCTCGGTCCAAATGATGTGGAGGAGTGCTCCGAGTGAGAACCTAGATATCCGGTGGGAGAAAGATACGCCGCCCGGTGCTTCATCGCCCATCGGATGTTGTCTTGCCACGGTCGGTTCCTCCATGCAAGTTGGCATTTGGTCGCCCAAAACCTTGCTAGGCTATTGGTGACCGAGCACCCAAAATATAGGTGATCCACGGAGTCCGGCGTCCTTCGGCAAAAGGCACACGAACCTTCGGCAATTCTGCGATATTGTAATGCAAGGTTTGGGAAGGGATGCGGTTGAGGGTAACTAACCACATGAGGAAGGCGTGCCGTGGTGTAAGAGCCCCGATCCCACACGAAAGTGTGCCATGGAACAACGCGGCCTTTGACCCCGATGAGCTCCCAAGCCGACGCAACCGAGAAGGAACCGGAATGGTGAGCTTGCCCAGTGAAGATATCCACCTGGTCATCTATAAAAGTGGGGGCCGGCTCGGACCATCCCCTAATGGTATCCAAAGCTGCAGATGGTTGCCACTCGGAGTCATAGAGTGATCGAACCGTGGCATCATGGGGGATCCTGGACCGGTAGATATCCGCATTACTAAAGAGTTTGTGTAGGGGGCCTTTATCATGCCACCAATCGTACCAAAAAGCCGTGGATCGCCCATCCTTGATCTTCCATCTAAAGCGTAGTGAGAAATCCGAGCGGAGCTCCAAAATCTTCTTCCTGCCCATGAACAAGCGTGGGTTTGGAAGCTACCCAAAAGTTGGTCTTCTTCAAGAACGTAGAATGAATCCACTTACACCATAGTGATTCTTTGTCAGTAAATAGAATCCAAATATGTTTAAGCATCAAGGCTCTATTGCAATCGACTAGCCTGCGGATACCTAAGCCCCCCTCTTCTCTAGGCTTACAAATAACAGACCGGGATACTTTGGCACCACCAACCCCTAGGTCCGGGCCCTTCCAAAGGAACTGTCTAAGGAAGAGTTCGATATCGTGCAAGGTAGACTTGGGGAGGGTGAACATACTAGCCCAATAAACATGTACCGAGTGCAAGATGATTTGATCAATTGAAGGCGTCCGGCATAAGATAGAAAACGCTGTGACCAAGATCTAACTCTTCTAGTGATGGAGTCCACCGGTACTTTGCAATCGGACTTGCCTAGTCTAGTTGCAATGATGGGAACGCCTAAGTAGCGAAACGGAAGGTTACCTTGTTGGAAGCCCAGGCAAGACCGAATCTGGTCATGGAGTGTTGTTGTGCCCCCGAGAAGAATATATCGCTCTTGTTCCCGTTCGGCACCAAATCGGACCACCCCGAGAATAGAAGGAGCCCCTCCTTGAGCGGTTGAATCGAGCCCATGTGCGCCTCGGAGAATAGCAGCACATCATCAGCAAAGAACAAATGGGATAGCTTTGTGGATTTACACCTCCAAAAGTACTTGAAACCTGGGAGATTAGTCTTGGTCCGAAGGATACCCGAGAAGACTTCCATTACCAAAGTAAAAGGTAGGGGGGATAAGGGATCGCCCTGCCGAATGCCTCTACTACTAGAGAAGAAACCATGTAGCTCGCCGTTGATTGCAATGGAAAGCCGTGGGGAGGTAATGCACTCCATAATCAATCGGATGAAGAAATCCGGGAAGGAAAAAGCATGTAAGACCAACTCGAGGAAGGCCCAATCCACCGTATCATAGGTCTTTTGGAAGTCGACTTTGATGGCGCATTTAGGAAGATAAGGCTCGTGGTGAAAATCGGCAAATAACTCTTGGGCGAGCAAAATATTGTCGCTAATCCTTCTCCCCTTGACAAAGGCCGGCGTGACGAACTAATGATGAAGGGGCGTACATGCGCAATCCGGTTAGCTAAGAGCTTGGTAATGCACTTATAGATCGTGTTGCAACATGCAATGGGCCGGAAATCACACATAGCCGAGGCGTTGGGTGTCTTGGGTACTAGGGAGAGGATAGTGGTGTTGGTTTCCTTAAGTAGGCAACCGGTCAAAAAGAACTCCTTTATTGCTAAGATAGCGACGGACCGACAATATCCCAAGACGATATGAAGAATTCAGCATTAAAACCATCGGGGCCGGGAGCTTTACCTTGGGCAAGGAGAAGAAAGTGTGGCGAATTTCCTCATCCGTGACGGGCCGTGACAAGGAGCTGATATGGTCATCCGCCAACGAGCGGCTAATGAAGGCTGCGGATATCGAAATCGCCGGCTGGTTGGAGGTCAAGCTTCCGTTGAGCAAGCGTTGGAAGTATCCCACAATATCTTTGTTGAACCAGATTTGGTTCGGTCAAAACACCACCGGTCGAGTCAAGAACCGAGAGGATACGGTTGTGGTGATGCCTTTTGTTTACAAAGTGATGGAAGTACTTAGTGTTCGATCGCCCTCCTTAAGCCACCGGATTCTCGATTTCGTTTGTAGAACGACTCCTCTTGAAGTCCGAGATCCGAGAACTCCTTGAGGTGAGCCGATTCCCTGGTCCGTCAAGCTACGATTCGTGGGATAAAGATCGAGGGCAGCCTGAACCGAAGTGAGGGCTACCCTTGCTTGCTCGGTTCGGTTTGATATGTCGGAGAAGGAGCATCGATTCACCGCTTGAGTCGAAATTTAAGAAGTTTGAGCCTGCGACATACGGTATACATAGGGGTGCCCCCAATAGGCTGTCTCCGTACACGAGCCACGATATCTTTGTAGGAAGGATGAGAAGTCCAATAGTTGAAGAACTTGAATGGTCTTCTCGATGCCGGAGGGGGAAAGATCTTGACCACCATAGGAGTGTGATCGGAGATACCGGGCGCCAAGAATGAGGCCTCGGAGTAGGAAAATACATGGCTCCAATGTTCGTTGATTAGGACCCGGTCAATCTTGCGTTGCTTGCGAGAATCCCCGGATGAGGTGGACCATGTGAACCTATGCCCAACATATTCGAGATCATCAAGTCCCGTTTGGGCTAAACAATCCCCAAACTCATCAAAAGCGGGGATCCAAGAGTTGGAGCTACCCATCCCGTCGGTATGATCCCGAATAGCGTTGAAATCCCCCGCCACTATCCAAGGGTCCTCACACCCACCGAGACTAGTAAGGTGAGCCCAAAGGGCTCGTCGTGCCACAAAGGTGTGCGCACCATAGACAACCGAGAGATAGCATGACTTGTTCATAGTAATGAATCCGAGCTGTACATGTATCAACCGAGCGAAGTCGCCTAACAAGAACTTCAATCTCCCGAGGGTCCCAGCCTACCCATATCCGACCCCGGGAAGAGTAGTCGTAGTTGGAAATCCAACACCAACCCGGAAGTAGTCCACCCGAAATAAATCCAAAAAGAGACGGTTTCACCTTAGTCTCCAAAATGCCTATACAAGAAAGCCGGTTGCTCCTAACGAGGGATCGGATTTCAGCTTGCCTAAGGGGGTCAACAAGACCCCTAATATTCCATCTTGCAATAAACATATTTACTGAGTAGGGAAAGGGTTATCGGTGCTTCTTCTTGGCCTTCTTCTTCTTCGACTTTGGGTTACCTGTCTTAGAGGAAGAAGGGCTAGTGTCCCCCTTGAGGTTGGCCGGCTCCAGGGGGGCTACATATGGTTGAGGACAATTGCGCACGGGGTCCTCCGCGAGAGCAACAACCGTGGCCCGTGCTCTAGTAACGGGGGGGGAGAGGGCGAGATATGTCCTCCTCAAAGTCATTGCTAATAATACTCCCGGTGTTACCATCCTTGCCCGATGAGGAGTGGGCAGAGAGGCGCGCGTGAGGAGCCGACCGAGAGGAGGGGTTCTTTGGTTCCCTATGGCTGCATGGTCTACCGAGGTAGCAACAAGTGTTGACGGGGCTGCATCAAGAGCTGGTGGATCACGAGCAGGGGCGCACCGTGCCATCTCCGTAACCAAGGGGGAGCTTAGATCGACTTGATCATCGTTCATAGCAAGGAAAGGGTCGTTGTGGTTGTAAGGTCTCGGGAGCATGATCAACCACTTGTACGGGACCGAGTTGGCCTCATAATTCGTTGGCCTTTCCTACTTTGTCCCGTTGCCAAGTGCCTTCGCTTGGAAAATTCACGCGATTGTTTTTTTTTTTTTTGTTAATTAAGTATGTATTGACTTTTCAAAGCACTAGGTACAAGAGTGGAACCGGACACAAAAACCATGAACCCGGGGGTGGCATACGATGCCACGGAGGGTTCAACAAGTGAACTAGTTGTAAGATACAAGGATGAAGTAAGTGCACCCGAGATGCGCAACGGCAACGGCAACAAGCGGCCTCTAAAAGCGCCAAACACGTGGCCAAAACTAGGCAAAAATCTAGTAAAGAGGTCAAAACAACAACCAAAAGGGCTAAGCCAACCCTCCAATATAGAAATAATGACGGCCAAAAAAGATACCAGCGCCGTGATGGAGCAGAGGGGACCTCAACTTTCGGACAGCAACGAGAACATGTAGGGGCGATGGCGGCACCAACGTGACAAGCTATCCGGAAACCGACCATGATTCGGTGGTGAACGAGCGGAATGCACAGCAAGTAGGGCATCAAAACATTCACAAAAGCGAGAGATATACGTGGGGCATAATGGCCCGTAAAGTGTAGCCAATGAGAACATGAAGAAATGAACCCAACACATCCACGCAGGGCTCAAAGCATATAATCAAATAGGGCTCCTAGGATGCGAATTGCACATTATGTGTTGTTTGAAAGATCACGAGGGGATAGGGCCCAATTTTGTTGGATCCTCCTATTCAGGGGTTGTCCGAGACTGGACTAAGTGAGAAAGCTTTGTCCTTGACCATCTTTGTAAGGTGCAAGACAAAAGCGAGACAAAAAGAGGTTTTTGCCCGGAATAGGGCATTGTTCCGTTCTATCCGGGATAATATGACACAAGGCACCAAGTGAGTACCGGCAATGCGGCTAGAGAAGGAGCGGCCACCAATATGAGCTTGTGCCCACCGGATAAAATCATCCCATGGCCGGTTGGTCCAGGTGAGGTTGCAATTAGATGCCCAAGTAGAAGCTAGGCGGCGGTGACCTCACGAGGCAAAGAACAAGTGGTTTACCGAATCGGGCCGTCGGTGGCGAAGGGACAAGAGCCATCATGGATGCGGCGGTAATGCAATAGGAGGACTTGTGTCGGCGGCCAGGTTGAGAGTGGCTAGCCATAGAAGGAAGGCATGGCGCGGAGCAATGACCGGATCCCATATGAAAGAATGCCGGTGTACCCGAGTCCTCTTTAGTCGATGGTGTCCCACGCCGAGGCAATGGAGAAGTTCCCGAAGTATGGCCACACCATGCGAATACATCCTGCTTACCTTCCACGAGAGTTGGAGCGGGATCCAGCCAAGACATAAGAGTAGGTAGAGTAAGAGATGCAGGCCAATGGTAGAGGAAGAAGTCCCGCACGGTTACTGTCGAGGGATCCTGGATTGATAAATGTCACGACCCGTGAAATGCTTGTAGAGCGGGCTTTTGTCATGCCGGTGATCATACCAAAGTGCCGTTTCCCGCCCATTGCCAAGCTTCCATCCGAAATGCTCATAGAAATCCCCCCGTAGGTCTAGGATTTTCTTCCACGTCCGAGGAACAGAAAGTAGGCCGGCTAGCTACCCGGAAGTTCGTACTTTTTAAGAAGTTGGAATGTATCCACTTGCACCATAAGGATTCCTTATCAACAAAGAGCATCCAAATATGTTTGAGGGTCATCGCCTTGTTGCAATCCGCCGGTCTGCGAATACCCAATCCTCCCTCCTCTTTGGGGAGGCATATGTCCGTCCAGGCTACCTTCGCCCCCCAATACCAAGGTCGGGACCCTTCCATAGGAATTGGCGTAGGATGAGCTCAATCCTATTCAAGACCGACTTGGGCAAGATGAACACAAGAGCCTAATAGACATGAATAGAGTGCGAAACGGACTTAATGAGTTGCAATCTGCCCGCGAAGGATAGGAAGCGCTGGGACCACGATCGAGCTCTAGCAATAATCGCATTGACTAGGAAGTCACAATCTACCTTACGGATACGGGAAGATATAATAGGGACTCCAAGGTAACGAAATGGAAGGGTACCTTCTTGGAAGTGTAGGCATCTGGCGGATGCGGTGGCGAAGCATAGTAGAGCCACCCGAAAAGAAGATGTCGCTTTACGGGGGTTCGGTTGGAGGCCGGACCAGGCGGAGAAAAGCTGAAGTCCTTGCTTGAGTAGCTCAACCGTCGAAGGTTCCCTTCTGCGAATAATAGGACATCATCTCGCAAAGAATAAGTGGGTGAGTCGGGTAGCCTTACACCTCCGAAGTACTTGAATCCCGGGTTAGAGGTCTTGGCATTGAGAATGCCGGAGAACACTTCCATGACCAACGTGAAGAGATATGGTGAGAGCGGGTCTCCCTGGCGGATGCCGCGAGAGCTGGAGAAAAAGCCGTGCAACTCCCCATTGATGGCTATGGAGAATTTAGGAGTGGAAACACATTCCATAATACGCTCAATGAAGAAGTCCGGGAAGCCAAAAGCTTGGAGCACAATACGGAGGAACCCCCAATCGACGGTGTGTCATACGCTTTACGAAAGTCCACCTTAATGGCGCATTTGGGAAGGTAGGCATCATGATGAAAATCCGTGAATAACTCCCGGGCAAGCATGATGTTGTCATCGATTCTTCGTCCCCTCACAAAAAGCTGTACGTGTGGGTGAGATAAGGGCCGGCGGGACTTGCTATCCGATTGGATAGGATCTTTGTAATGCACTTGTAGAGGGTGTTTGCAACGAAGCGATCGGGCGAAAGTCATGCATAGCCGCGGCATTAGGGACCTTGGGCACCGGGGAGAGAATGGTTGCATTGATCTCCTTGAAGTCGCCCGGTTCGAAAGAAGTCCTGGATGGCTAGAATAACCGAAAGGCCAACAACATCCCAAGTGGAGACAAAGAACTCAATGTTGAAACCGTCCGGGCCGGGAGCCTTACATTTAGCAAGGGAGAAGAGAGTGGTCCGGATCTCATCATCTCGTAACGGGGCGGGATAGGGATGAGAGGTGCTCTTCATGGAGGGTGCACTGCAAATAGGCCCGGACATCCTCAATGGCGAGGCCGAGACACCGGGGGGTCCATTCAAGAGGTCTCGAAAGTGGGCGATAATGTGCTCCCCGATCTCGAGGAAAATCGCGTGTTGAGGTCGCCTTCCTTGAGCCAACGTATTCTCGATTTTTGCCGGTAAAAGGACTCCTCCGCATCCGAAGTGTTGAGAAAGTACCGAGGAGTTCCAGCTCCTTATCTACCAATTCCTGGTTCATAGGGTCCAGCTGAAGATCATCCTCGAAAAGGAGAATCCCAAGCTTGTTTGACGATGTCCTTAAAGGAAGGGTGGGTCGTCCGAGAATCGAAGAACTTGAAGGGCTTCCGTGAAGCTGGAGGATTCACAATCCTAGCCACCATAGGAGTATGATCCGAGATTCCCGGGCGAGAAAAGATGCTTTGAATAAGAGAAGGAGTGGCTTAAGTCATCCAGGCCCGCCTGTGAGAGGCACTCACCAAACTCGTCGAAGGTTGGTATCCGAGTGTTAGAACCGCCCAACCTATCCGAGTGGTCCTTGATGGCATTAAAATCACCAGCTACCATCCATGGTTCGTGGCCCAATCCATATCCTCCCAAGCGGTGAGTGATCATAGTTAGCTAGCCATCGCTACGGGGAACTAAGGAGGCAGATATTGCATCAAAAGAGGAAGCTTTGACTTTCGTCTCCAAGATGCCAACAAAAGAAAGGCGATTTCTTCGGATGAGAGAACGGGTCTCTGCTTTGTCTAAGGGGGGTCAACTAGACCCCCAATATTCCAAAAGCCGAAAAACATATATACAAGAGGGGTGTGGAACGGGGTTACCGTCCTTTCTTACGGCCCTTTTTCTTCCTAGACTTATGGTTGCCCGTCTTAGAAGAGGAGGGGCTGCCGCCTTCCCCGAAGGTGTTACGAGGAGCTATAAGAGGCTGCTAGGGTCGTGGTTGCGGTAAGCCATCATTCAGGTGCACAAACCGTCGTGCGTGATCTAGTCATGGGTGGAGAAGGGGATGAGATATCATCTTGAGAGTCACCGCCAATATTACTCACCGATTGGCCTTCATTTTCTCGATCCGATGATAGCACAGAAGCGGCCACGGGGGAGCAATCCGACAAGGAAGGTTAGTGCAGTCCCTCCCGAGGAGAGTCCAGGCTGGAGAGGTAATGGCTGAGCGGCCAGGCTGGGAGCTGCAGGAGAGTGGCCATGCACTTCGAGAGGGGCGATGGGGAGTGTCTTAGCTATAGGTTCAGGCCTCGAGCGAGCCCGGTTCGGCGAGAAGGGGGCTGAGGCAAGTGCGGCCATTCTTGTTCGTTGCATTCTTCCTCCTGTCATTTTTCCCCTTAACTTGCTGCCACTCATGTTGAGGTTGTTGTTGGGGGAAGGTTACGTAACTTTCGAACAAAGCACGAGGAAATGTAGCGGTTCCCTTGTGGCCAAAGATCGAGCAGGACGGGCAAACAAGGGGCTGCCACTCATATTCCACCCCTATCTCGCAATAACTCTCCATCCCACCTTATTTTGATAACTTCGGGACGAGGTTGGGCTGCCTTTATCTCAACACAAACTCTAACATAAGAGAGGCGCTTCATTTGTTCAAGTATGTTGGTCAACATAAAGGGGTTTGCCAATCACACTAGCAATGCGACTAATACCCGTCGAGGACCATAGGGAGAGCGGGACATCCTTGAGGCGTACCCAAACCGGGAGGGCGTCATATACACCCTTCTTAAGCTTCAATTTGGGGTCCCAAGGCTGCAGCAACATGGTACGATTAAGTATGGATATGGGACCCATCTCGAGGACTTTCCGTCTAAAATCTCCATCCGGGGATATGAATGAGGTAGGAGCCACTATCATGGAGACGGACATCAAGTACATGCTCACCCCATGTCTTCTTAATAATTTCTTCCGTTAGCTTGAAGTATACCTTCCTCCCGAGGAAGCATCCAATTATGCATTCCTTAAGAAACGGATTTTCATGTGTTACAACATCCGGAGTGATGTCAACTATGGGTTCTCCATCCTCTACGGTGGGGGGACAAAAGATAAATTGTATCCTTTGGTCATCACCTTGGCGACCTTGGCCCAAGTCTGCGGCCGTCCATTCTCGGTTTGGGACTTCAATCGACTAGAACTACGACTCCCGCCCTCGACTTCAGCCATAGTTCGAGATGGTCCCTCCGTTGGTGAACCCTTCCGTGGCCCGCCCGTGGCATCATCCAAAACTTGGCGCGACCTAGATGCACGTCTACCTCGGCTCCGACTACGTCTAGGGTCACGGCCTAATCTACGCCGTCCAATGTGCTCGGCCCCCAACACAGACCATTATTCACATCGGTCCTAGCCCCATTAGAGCCATCCCTCAGCTCAGGCAAATACATTACCAGTCGGACCAAGAAAGAGTTCTACAGCGGTACCCGAGTTCAAAACAACATCAGTTATACTAGCAGCACCAGACTTAGTATTACCCCTCTTCGTCCCAGCCTTCCTCCGTTTGCCTTTGTCCTTGGCATTAGAACCAGCCAGCCCACCAACAACCGAGATCACCAAAGAAGAGGGGCATGTTGCGATACAAATTCAGGGACGGAAGAAGGAATTACCTCATCCGTGGAGGCCATACAAGTTGTAGGAGCATCATCCAAGACCACCGGTTGGGAGCTATCGATCATCACCAGCCCACGTTCAATGAGAACCACGTCCAAAGCGGTGAAGCAGGTGCAGGGAATTGTAGAAGCTCTACCCGCCAAGATACAGCATGACTTCTCACGAAAATGGGAGGGATGATTATGGATATAGAGAGGAACTTGCCTTCCAAAAAACAGCCCAAACCGCCACCGGGAATGATCGGGATCAACGAATCTTCGTCGGGTGAACAGAGCCACGACGAACCGGGAGAGCAGAATATTGCGGGAGCTCTACCGGCCAGATTACTTCACAAAAGCTCACCAAATTTTGAGGGATGATTAGGGATAAAGAAAGGGACTTGCCTTCCAAAACTTAGCCCAAACCGTCACCAGGTTGGCCGGATTGAGCAAGTCGTCGCCCGTGATGATGTGTCGAAGCACCGAAACAGCCGAGATGTGCGAGAGGCTCGCCCGACCAGAATACTCCACGACTTCCCACCAAATTTGGAGGGATGATTAGGGGACGGAAGAGGAGGTTGCCTTCCAAAAAAAGAGAGGAGGCTTGGATCTACGTTTCTACGCCGGGTGAACAGAACCCCGACGAACCAGAGCAAGCAGAAATTTGAAAAGGCTCTACCGGTCGGAGTATACCTCGTCCGCTCACCAAATTTTGAGGGATGAGAGAGGAGGGGAAGGGGAAGCGTGAGTCAAAACAACAGCCAATTCCGCCGCCTGAATCGGCCGGGATCTCCATTTCCGCCGCTGATGAACGATGCCGCAGGGCAGCGCCGAGAGGTTTTGGATTTGGGCACGTGAATAGAACGCGCGCGGCCCTAGGCGAAATGAAAAGTCTACCTTCACGCGATTGTTCGTCTTGCATAAATTCAAGAATTTCACCTCTAACTATGAAATAAGAATGCCTCCGATCGCCCCCGTTAATCATTACTCCAATCCCGAAGGCGAACACAATAGGACCGAAATCCTATGATGTTATCCCATGTTAATGTATACGGAGCGTAGGCTTGTTTGAGCAATCTAATTTCTTCAAAGTAACAAAGACCGAAGGCATGACCCAGCTATAATGGCAGGAATGCTCACCAAATTTTGAGGGATGAGAGAGGAGATGGAGAGCAATGTTGTGTCCAAAAATCAGTCCATTCCGCCCGGAAGTCGGCCGAATCACCATTTTCGCAGCGGGTGAAAAGTATCCGCGGGACTGTGGACGAGAAGCTTTCAAATTCACGCGATTGTTCGTCTTTCATAAATTTAAGAATTTCACCTCGACTATGAAATACGAATGCCCTCGATTGCCCCGTTAATCATTACTCCGATCTTGAAGGCCATCACAATAGGACCGGATTCCTATGATGTTATCCCATGCTAATGTATACAGAGCGTAGGCTTGCTTTGAGCACTCTAATTTCTTCAAAGTAACAAAGACCGGAGGCATGACCCGGCTATAATGGCCGGAATGCGAATTGTTCGTCGGATGAATAGAAGCTCGACGAACCGAACAACGAAGCTTGCGGGGGTTCTACCGTCGAAAATACTCCACGACTCCTCACCAAATTTTGAGGGATGAGAGAGGAGATGGAGAGGAATGTTGTATCAAAAAATCAGTCCATTCTACCACCAGCGTCGGCATAAATCAGCCCACGCAACCTTAGCACGCCCAATGCCATGGTCGGGACCTTTCCCAAGGAATTGGTGAAGAATAAGCTCAATCCTGTTTATGGCCCGACCCGGGCAAGGTAAACACGGTAGCCCAGCATACATGTATAAAGTGTCGAACGAACTTAATTAGTTGCACTCGCCCGCAAAAGATAGAAATCTCTGCGACCAAGATAAATTCACGCGATTGTTCCTCTTTCATAAATTCAAGAATTTCACCTCCGATTATGAAATACGAATGCCTCGATTGCCCTCGTTAATCATTACTCCGATCCCGAAGGCCAACACAATAGGACCAGAATCCTAAGATGTTATCGCATGCTAATGTATACAGAGCGTAGGCTTGCTTTGAGCTCTCTAATTTGTTCAAAGTAACAAGCATCGGAGGCATGACCCGGCTACAATAGCCGGAATGCGGAATTCTTCGTTGGATGAACAGTTGCCCAAAGAGCCCAAAACAACGAAGCTTGCGGGGGCTCTACCGTCGAAAATACTCCACAAATGCTCACCAAATTTTGAGGGATGAGAGAGGAGATGCAGAGGAATGTTGTGTCCAAAAATCAGTCCATTCCGCCACCGAAGTCGGCCGAAATCACCCTTTTTGCAACGGGTGACCAATACCCGCGGAACCGTGGACGAGAGGTTTTCAAATTCACGCAATTTTTCATCTTTCATAAATTCAAGAATTTCACCTCGACTATGAAATACGAATGCCTCCGATCGCCCGTTAATCATTACTCCAATCCCGAAGGCCAACACAATAGGACCGAAATCCTAGGATGTTATCCCGTGCTAATGTATACGAGTGTAGGCTTGCTTTGAGTACTCTAATTTCTTCAAAGTAATAGCACAGAAGGCATGACCCCGCTACAATGGCGGGAATGCGGGATTGTTCGTTGGATGAAAAAGAGGCGACGAACCGGAACTACGAAGCTTGCGAGGGCTCTACCGTAAAAAATACTCCACGATTGCTCACCAAATTTTGAGGGATGAGAGAAAAGATGGAGAGGAATGTTGTGTCCAAAAATCAGTTCATTCCGCCACCGGAGTCGGTCGGAATCACCATTTCCTGAGCCGGGTGAACATGCACTGTGGGACGGTGGGCGAGAGGTTTTCAAATTCACGCGATTTTTTTTTTTTTTTGGTTAAGTATGTATTGACTTTTCAAAGCACTAGGTACAAGAGGGAAACTGGACACAAAAATCATGAACCCATGGTGGCATTGTCTTATGCCACAAAGGGTTCAACGGTGAACCGGTTGTAAGATACAATAGTGAGCTAAAAGCATCCAAATGCGTAGTAGCCACAACAAAAGGGACTTACTACGATCAGCCAAACAAGCGGCACAATGCAAGAAGTCTAGTAAGAGGGTCAAAACAACAACCAAAAAGGGAAAAGCCAAACCTCCAAAGTAGGTGTATGGACAATCTTTGGGTAGGACGGCCAAAAAAAAATACATACTCGCACTATACAAAAAGCAATGAGGCAAAAGAAAGAGGCGCTACGCTGAGTTGCCGAGGGAATGGCGCAAGCGCAGTAATCAAAGTTGGCGGTAGGTGGTGAGCAAGTGGGCCTCAACCTTCGGACGGCAGGAGAGCCGGCAGCGGGGGTAATGGAAGCACCGTCACAACATGTTAGCGATGAACCGATCAAGTCTCGGCAAAGAACGAGAAGAAAGGCGATAATCAGCAACCGGGGATGCGGTGCGGTTTCGGTCACAGCGATATGAGTTTGGTGAGATGGCCAGTAGATGGGAACCCAAGCAAGAAAAGAGGAACCCACCACGCGAGAGAGTAACATCCAGACGAGGCTCGGAAGACCAGGGGACCGAATAATCAAGGCAGACTAAGCATGAGGTTGTGGTGCTTGAAAGATGGCGGGGGAAAGGGCCCAATTTATTTGAAGTATTCTATTCCGGGGGTGTCCGGCACAGGGCGAAGCAAGAGAGCTTTGTCCTTGACCATCTTTGTAAGGTGCAAGGCAATAGAGGGCATAAATAGGTTCTTACCACGAAACAAGACGTTATTCCGTTCAATCCGAGATGATATGACATAGAGCACCAAGTGAATATCTAGCAATATCTTGCTAGAAAAAAACCGGCCACCAATGTGAGTTTGTGCCCAACGTATAAAAACTTTCCATGGGCGGTTTGTCCGGGTGAGATTGCAATAGGACGCCCAAGTAGAAGCCCGATCGGCCGGTGACCTCCACTAATGAAGAGGTGATTTACCGAGTCCGGTTGGCGATGATAGAAAGCACAAGAGCCATCTTGTATTCTGCGGTAATATAAGAGGAGTACTTGCGTGGTGAGCCGATTGAGTAGGGCTAGCCATAATAGGAAGGCATGGCGCGGTGCAAAGTCCGAACCCCAAATGAAAGAGTGCCAATGTACCCTACCCCTTTTTATCCCGATAGTGTCCCATGTCGATGCAATGGTGAAGTCCCACGATGTGTGATCACTCCAAGTGAAAACATCTTCCTTTCCTTCCACGAACGTGGGAGCCGGATTCAGCCAAGACATGAGTGTATGTAGAGTAGTAGAGGCGGGCCAATGAGAGAGGAAGAAGTCTTTCACGGTTACCTCTCGGGCAATCCTGGACCGGTAGATGTCACTAGCCGTGAAGTGCTTGTAGAGAGAGCTTTTGTCATGCCAATGATCAAACTAGAAAGCCGTCCCATGCCCATTGCCAATCATCCATCCGAAATGCAAGGGGAACTCCGAGCGTAGCTCTAGAATTTTCTTCCACGACCATGAGCGGAAAGTAGGTCTGTTGGCCACCCGGGAAATTAGTGCTTTTCAAGAAGTTGGAGTGGATCCACTTGCACCATAAGGATTCCTTGTCGAAAAAAGAATCCGAGATATGTTTAAGGGTCATCACCTTGTTACAATCTCCCGATCTGCGAATACCCAATCCACCCTCCTCTTTGGGAAGGCATACATCGATCCACGCAACCTTCGCACCCTCAATGCCAAGGTCGGGACCTTTCCGAAGGAATTGGTGAAGAATAAGCTCAATATTGTTTATGGCCCGACCTAGGCAAGGTAAACACGGAAGCCCAGTATACATGTATAGAGTGTAGAACAGATTTAATTAATCGCACTTCGCCCGCGAAAGATAGAAATCTACGAGACCAAAATCGAGCTCTAGCGGTAATGGTATTAACTAGACGAGTCACAATCGGCTTTGCGGATACGGGAAGATACAATAGGGACTCCGAGGTAGCGAAATGGAAGGGTACCTTCTTGGAAGTCGAGGCAATGGCGGATCCGGTGGCGGAGCATAGTAGAGCCACCCGAAAAGAAGATGTCACTCTTCGGGGGTTCGGTTCTAGGCCGGACCGAGGCGGAGAAGAGTTGAAGTCCTTCCTTGAGTAGCTGAATAGTCTCAAGGTTCCCTTCTGCAAATAGTAACACGTCATCTATAAAGAATAAGTGTGTAAGTTGGGTAGGTTTACATCTCCGAAGTACTTGAAGCCGGGGTAGAGGTCTTAGCAAGAAGAATGCCAGTAAAAGACTTCCATGACCATAGTGAATACGTATAGAGATAGCGGGTCTCCCTAGTAGATGCCTCTAGAACTGGAGAAGAACCCATGCAAATCCCATTGATAGCTATGGAGAACTTAGGTGTGGACACGCATTCCATAATAAGGTCGACCATGAGATCCGGGAACCGAAAAGCTTTTAGAACCATACGGAGGAACCCCCGGTCTACGGTGTCATAGGCTTTACGAAAGTCTACCTTTATGGCGCATTTGGGGAGGTAGGCCTTGTGGTGAAAATCCATGAACAACTCCTGTGCCAGCATGATATTGTCACTAATTCTCCTTCCCCTCGAAATGTCGTTTGTGTGGGTGAGATGATGGAAGGCAATACCGCTGCTATTCGATTAGAGAGAAGCTTGGTAATGCATTTATAGAGTGTGTTGCAACAGGTGATCGGCCGGAAGTCTTGCATAGCCGAGACATTAGGGGTCTCCGGCACCGGAAGAAAGAATGGTTGTATTGACCTCCTTGAGGAGGTGTCCGATCAAAAGAAGTCCTGGATAGCCATGGTGACCGAAGGGCCAACTATATCCCAAGTAGAGATAAAGAACTCAACGTTAAAATCGTCGGGGCCGGGAGCCTTACCTTTAGCAAGGGAGAATAGGGTGTGCCGGATCTCCTCGTGCAGTAAAGGGTCGGGATAGAGATAGCACATGATCCTCATCAAGGGTGTTTCGCAAGTAGGCTCGGACATCATCAATAGAAGGTCGAGAAACCCGTGGGTGTCCAGTCAAGAGCTCCCGGAAATGGTTGGTAATATGCTCCCGGATCGGTGGTAGTTCGATGATCGCCAACCCATTCGAGTCCACAACAGAGAGGATTCGATTTTGAAGGTGTCTTTTGTTAACAAAGTGATGAAAAAACGCGTGTTGAGGTCACCTTCCTTGAGCCAACGAATTCTTGATTTTCTGCTGGTAGAATGACTCTTTGCTGTAGCCGAAGTGTTGAGAAGGTACCTAGGAGTTCCAACTCCTTATCAACCAATTCTTGGTTCATGGGGTGAAGCTGAAGCTCATCCCGCATCGAAGTGAGGGCCACTCGGGCTTGGTCGGTCCGAAGGGATATATCGAGAAAGAGTTTCTATTGAGTTGTTTTAATCTCGCCTTTAGAAGCTTAAGTCGGCAGCACACTACAAACATAGGGGTACCTTGAAAAGGAGAATCCCAAGCTTGTTTGACGATGTCCTTAAAGGAAGGGTGGGTCGTATAGTAGTCAAAGAACTTGAAGAGCTTCCGTGAAATTGGAGGATTCACAATCCTAGCCACCATAGGAGTATGATCGGAGATTCCGAGGGCGAGAAAAGTTGCTTCGAATAAGAGAATGAGTGGCTCCAATGTGCATTGATAAGAACCCGATCAATCTTACGTTATTTGCGCGAGGTACCCGAGGACGTAGACTAGGTATAACGATGCACAACGTACCTTAAGTCATCTAGGCCCGCTTTGTGAGAGGCACTCACCAAACTCGTCGAAGGCTGGTATCCAAGTATTAGAACCGCCCAACCTATCCGAGTGGTCCTTGATGGCATTAAAATCTCCAGCTACCATCCATAGTTCGTGGCCTGCACTTAGCCGAACAAGGTCAGTCCACGAGTTCGTCTAGAGCTGAATGTATGTCCATTGTATACAACCGAGAGAAGACATGCCTTGTCCATGTCAATCAGCCGAGCATGCGCATGTATCGGTGAGAAGAGGCGATATAACAAGCAAATCTATCACAAGAGGATCCCAACCAATCCATATCCTCCCAAGTGGTGAGTGATCATAGTTAGCTAGCCATCGCCAACCGGGAACTAAAGAGCGAGATATCGCATCAAAAGAGGAAGCTTTGACTTTCGTCTCCAAGATGCCAACAAAAGAAAGGCGATTTCTTCGAATGAGAGAACGAATCTTTGCTTGTCTAAGGGGGTCAACTAGACCCCTAATATTCCAAAAGCCGAAAAACATATGTACAAGGGGGGTGTGGATCGGAGTTACCGTCCTTTCTTGCGGCCCTTCTTCTTCCTAGACTTATGGTTGCCTGTCTTAGAAGAGGAGGGGCTGCTGCCTTCCCCAATGGTGGTCCGAGGAGCCATAACAAGCTTCTTGGGGTCGTGGCTGTTGTAGGCCATCATGCGGTGCACAAACCGTTGTGCGTGATCAAGTCAAGGGTGGAGAAGGGGAGGAGATGTCATCTTCGAGTCACCGCCAATGTTACTCACTACTTTGGCCTTCATTTTCGATCCGGACGACAAGATGAGCAGCCCCGGGGAGCAATCCGACAAGGAAGGTTGGTGTAGTCCCACCCGAGGAGAGTCTAGAGGCTGGGATGGTAGTGGGCGAGCAGACAGGTTGGGGAGCTGCGGGGAGGGTGGCTTCGTAATCCTTGAGGAGCAGGGGGGTCTATCGCAACCACAAGTTCGGGCCGGAGTGAGCCGGCTCGACAAGAGGGGTGCAGGCGGGTGCAGCCATTTTCTGGTTTGTTGCATTCTTCCTCCCGTCGTTTTTCCCTTTAACCTGCTGCCACTCATGTTCGAGGTTGTTGTTGGAGGGAGGGTTACGTAGCAGTGTGAGAAGGGAGTTTCGAGCGCAGCACGAGGAAATGTAGCAGCTCCCCGCTTGTGGCCAAAGCCCGAGCAAGACGGGCAAACTAGGGGCTGCCACTCATATTCCACCCCTATCTCGCAATAACTCTCCATCCCACCTTATTTTGATAACTTCGGGACGAGGCTAAGTAGCCTTTATCTCATTTGTTCGATATGTTGGTCAACATAAAGGGGTTTGCCAATCACACTAGCAATTCGACTAATACCCGTCGAGGACCAAAGAGAGAGCGGGACATCCTTGAGGCGTACCTAAACCGGGAGGGTGTCATACACTCCCTTCTTAAGCTTCAATTTGGGGTCCCAAGGCTGCAGCAACATGGTACAATTAAGGATGGATATGGGACCCATCTCGAGGACTTTCCGTCTAAAATCTCCATCCGGGGATGTGGATGAGGTAGGAGCCATTATCATGGGGACGGACATCACCCATGTCTTCTTGATAATTTCTTCCATTAGCTTGAAGTATACCTTCCTCCCGAGGAAGCATCCAATTATGCATTCCTTAAGAAACGGATTTTCGTGTGTTACAACATCCGGAGTGAAGTCCACTATGGGTTCTCCATCCTCTAATGATGGGGAACATAGGATAAGTTGTATCCTTTGGTCATTACCTTGGCCACCTTGGCCCAAGTCGGCTGCCGTCCATTTTCGGTTTGGACCTTCATTCGGCTAGAACTACGACTCCCGCCCTTGACAACGTCGGCCATAGAACGAGATGTTCCCTCTATTAGTGAACCCTTCGTGGCCTAGCCGTGGCATCAGCCTGATCTTGGCGCGACTTAGAAGCACGTCTTCCGCGGCTCCGACTACGTCTAGGGTCACGGTCTAATCTTCGCTGTCCAATGTGTTCGGCCCCCAACACAGGACCATTATTCGCATCAACCCTAGCCCCATTAGCAGCCATCCCCCTTCAAGCAATTACATTACCGGTCGAACCAAAGAAAGGTCCAACATTGATACCCGAATTCAAATCAACATCATTTATACTAGCAAATGACGGACTTAATAATACCCCTATCCATCCCAGCTACATCCAATTTGCCTTTGTCCTTGGCATTAGAAACGACACCAACCAGCCCACCAACGACCAAACCACCAGCAAGAGGGGCATGTTGCGATACAATTTCGGGGATAGAAGAGGGAATTAGCTCATCAATGGAGGCCATACAAATAGGAGGGTCTAGTTGAAGAGGAGTTGGTGTAGGGACAGCGTCCAAGACCAACGGTTGGGAGCTACCAGTCATCACCAGCCACGTTCGGTGAGAACCACCAGTCAATGCAGTGATTGTATAGCATTACGAGGCCACCACACATCAGGCTGAGTAGTCAAAACAGTCGAGCCCAAGGCCAGGTATAAGACCAGCGAGAATCGCACTAGAAGCAGATTCTTACGGGAAATGTATCAGCCACAGAACTCCACCAAAACTCGCCAAATTTGGAGGGATGGAAGGGGATATGAAGAGAATGTTGCCTTCCAAAAATCAGTCCAAACGAACATCAGGATTGCCCAGGATCTACCAATCTTCGTCGGGTGTACGATGTACCCCGACAAACCAGAGCGAGAATAAGATTGCAGAAGCTCTACCAGCCAAGATACACCACGACTTCTCACCAAAATGGGAGGTATGATTAGGGATATAGAGAGGAACTTGCCTTCCAAAAAGCAGCCCAATCCGCCGGGAATGATCGGGATCAACGAATCTTCGTCGGGTGAACGATATCACGACGAACCAGGGAGGCAGGAGCTTGCGGGAGCTCTACCGGACAGATTCCTCCACGAACGCTCACCACATTTTGAGGGATGACAGAGGAGATGGAGAGGAATCTTGTGTAAAACAAATCAGCCCTTTCCGCTACCGGAATCGGCCGGAATCACCATTTCCGTGCCGGATGAACAGTGATCGCGGGTCCGGCGCCGAGAGTGTTTCAAATCCCGCGTGAACAGTGCCCGCGCGATCCTAGGCCGAATGAAAAGTATAATTCACTCAATTTTATTTTTTTTTTGGTAAGTTAAGTATGTATTTACTTTTCAAAGCACTAGGTACAAAAGGAGGCCGAACACAAAAACCTTGACCCAATTAGGACACATGTTGTCCTAGGGGGTCAAAGGTGATACGACGCAAGACATGTGTGAGAGCAAGGGTTGTACCCCAAAAGGCCAAACATACGGCCGAAACCATATACCAAAAAAACACTAGGCGGCCAATAACACGGCCAATGAACCTAAAACCTACATGGCCAAAAACAGCAGCCAAAAGAAAAGTAAAACTAGCAAGAGCCCGAGGCCGAACCTCAAAGATGGAAGAGGAGAGACCCCAACTTCTTTGTACTTGGCGGTTCCGCGGGAGGTCGGCGACGCTTCCAAATGAGAGGGCTTTGTCTTTAACCACTTTGACGAGATGTTTGATCAAACCCGGAATAAAAAGGGGCTTGTTGTGGAATAAGATGTCGTTCCGCTCGGTCCAAATGATATGGAGGAGTGCTCGAGTGAGAACCTAGAGATCCGGTGGGAGAAAGATTAGCCGCCCGGGTGCTTCATTGCCCATCGAGATGTTATCTTGCCACGGTCGGTTCTTCCATGCAAGTTGGCATTTGGTCGCTCAAAACCTTGCTAAGCTATTGGTGACCGAGCACCCAAAGTATAGGTGATCCACGGAGTCCGGCGTCCTTCGGCAAAAGGCACACGTACCTTCGGCAATTCGCAATATTGTAACAGCAAGGTTTGGGAAGGGATGCGGTTGAGGGTAACTAACCACATGAGGAAGGCATGCCGTGGTGTAAGGGGCCCGATCCCACACGAAAGTGTGCCATGGAACGACGCGGCCTTTTACCCTAATAAGCTCCCAAGCCGACGCAACCGAGAAGGAACCGGAAGGTTGAGCTTGCCAAGTGAAGATATCCACCTGGTCGTCCATAAAAGCGGGGGCCGGCTCCGACCATCCCCTCGATGGTATCCAACACCTGAGATGGTTACCAATCGGAGTCATAGAATCATCGAACCGTGACGGCATGAGGGATCCTAGACCGGTAGATATCCGCATTAGTAAAGAGTTTGTGTAGGGGCCTTTATCGTGCCACCAATCGTACCAAAAGGCCGTGGATCGCCCATCCTTGATCTTCCATCTAAACCGTAGTGAGAAATCCAAGCGGAGATCCAATATCTTCTTCCATGCCCATGAACATAACGTGGGTTTGGAGGCCACCCAAAAGTTGGTCTTCTTCAAGAACGTAGAATGGATCCACTTACACCATAGGGATTCTTTGTCGGTAAAGAGAATCCAAATATGTTTAAGCATCAAGGCTCTATTGCAATCGATTAGCTGCGGATCCCTAAACCCCCCTCTTCTCTAGGCATACAAATATCGACCAGGATAACTTGGCACCCCCAACCCCTAGGTCCGGGCCCTTCCAAAGGAACCGTCTAAGGATGAGTTCAATATCGTGTAAGGTAGACTTGGGGAGGGTGAACATACTAGCCCAATAAACATGTACCGAGTGCAAGGCAGATTTGATCGATTGAAGACGTCCAAAGATAAGATAGAAAACGGCGTGACCAAGATCTAACTCTTCTAGTGATGGAATCCACCAGATTACTTTGCAATCGGACTTGCTTAGTCTAGTTGCAATGATGGGAACGCCTAAGTAGCGAAACGGAAGGTTACCTTGTTGGAAGCCCCAGGGCAGGTCCGAATCTGGTCATGGAGAGCTGCTTGTGCCCCCGAGAAGAAGATATCGCTCTTGTTCCCGTTCGGCATCAAACCGGACCACCCACGAGAATAGATGAAGCCCCTCCTTGAGCAATTGAATCGAGCCCATGTGCGCCTCGGAGAATAGGAGCACATCATCAGCAAAGAACAAATGGGATAGCCATGTGGATTTACACCTCCAAAAATATTTGAAACCTGGGAGATTAGTCTTGGTCCGAAGGATACCCGAGAAGACTTCCATAATCAAGGTAAATAGGTAGGGGGATAAGGGATCGCCCCTTTGAATGCTTCGCTACTAGAGAAGAAACCATGGAGCTCTCCGTTAATAGCAATGGAAAACCGTGGTGAGGTAATGCACTCCATGATCAATCGAATGAGGAAATCCGGGAAGGAAAAAGCATGTAATACCAACTCGAGGAAGGCCCAATCCATCGTATCATAGGCCTTTTGGAAGTCGACTTTGATTGCGCATTTAGGAAGATATGGTTCATGGTGAAAGTCGGCAAACAACTCTTGGGCGAGCAAAATATTGTCGCTGATCCTTCTCCCCTTGACAAAGGCCGGCGTGACGGACTAATGATGAAGGGCAATACGGGCGCAATCCGGTTAGCTAAGAGCTTGGTAATGCACTTATAGATCGCGTTGCAACATGCAATGGGCCGGTAATCACTCATAGCCGAGGCGTTGGGCGTCTTGGGTACTAGGGAGAGGATAGTGGTGTTGGTTTCCTTAAGTAGACAACTAGTCAAAAAGAACTCCTTAATTGCTAAGATAACAGACGGACCGACGGTTTCCCAAGACGATATGAAGAATTCAGCATTAAAACCATCGGGGCCGGGAGCTTTACCTCGGGCAAGGGAGAAGAAGGTGTAGCGAATTTCCTCATCCGTGACAGGCCGAGATAAGGAGCTGATATGATCATTTTCCCGGAGAGCAGCTAATGAAGGCTGCGGATATCGAAAATCGCCCGGTGGTTAGAGGTCGAGCTTCCGTTGAGCAAGTGTTGAAAGTGTCCCACGATGTGCTGTTGAACCAGGTTTGGTTCGGTCAACACTCCACCGGTCGAGTCGGCAAGCGAGAGGATGCGGTTGTGGTGATGCCTTTTGTTCACAAAGTGATGGAAGTACCTAGTGTTCGATCGCCCTCCTTAAGCCACCGGATTCTCGATTTACGTTTGTAGAACGACTCCTCCCGAAGTCCGAGATCCGAGAACTCCCCGAGGTGAGCCGATTCCTGGTCCATCAAGCTGCGATTCGTGGGATCAAGTTCTAGGGCAGCTGAACCGAAGTGAGGGCTACCCTTGCTTGCTCGGTTCGATTTGATATATCGGAGAAGGAGCTTCGATTCAGTTGCTTGAGTCGATATTTAAGAAGTTCGAGCCTGCAACATACGGTATACATAGGGGTGCCCCCAATAGATGTGCTCCATACCCGAGCCACAATATCTTTGTAGGAAGGATGAGAAGTCCAATAGTTGAATAACTTGAATGGTCTTCTCGATGCCGGAGGGGGAAAGATCTTGACCACCATAGGAGTGTGATCGGAGATACCGGGCGCCAAGAATGAGGCCTCGGAGTAGGAAAATACATGGCTCCAATGTTCGTTGATTAGGACCCGGTCAATCTTGCGTTGCTTGCGAGAATCCCCGGATGAAGTGGACCATGTGAACCTATGCCCCCACATATCCGAGATCATCAAGCCCCGCTTGGGCTAAACAATCCCCAAACTCATCAAAAGCGGGGATCCAAGAGTTGGAGCTACCCATCCCGTCGGTATCATCCCGAATAGCGTTGAAATCCCCCGCCACTATCCAAAGGTCCTCACACCCACCGAGACTAATAAGGTAAGCCCAAAGGGCTCTTCGCGCCACAAAAGTGTGCTCACCATGACAACCGAGAGATAGCATGACTTGTTCATAGTAATGAATCCCGAGTTGTACATGTATCAAGCGAGCGTAAGTCGCCTAATAAGAACTTCAATCTCCCGAGGGTCCCAGCCTAACCCATATCCTACCCCGAGAGGAGTAGTCGTAGTTGGAAAGCCAAGCACCAACCCGGTAATAATCCACCCGAAATAGATCCAAAAAGAGACGATTTCACCTTAGTCTCCAAAATGCCTACACAAGAAAGCCGGTTGCTCCTAACAAGTGACCGGATTTCAGCTTGCCTAAGAGGGTCAACAAGACCCCTAATATTCCATCTTGCAATAAACATATTTACAAGGTAGGGGAAGGGGTTACCGATCTTCTTCTTGGCCTTCTTCTTCTTCGACTTTGGGTTACCTGTCTTAGAGGAAGAAGGGCTAGTTTCCCTCTTGAGATTGGCCGGCTCAGGGGCTACATATGGTTGAGGACGATTTCTCATAGGGTCCTCCGCGAGAGCAAAAACCGTGGCCCTTGCTCTAGTAAAGGAGGGAGATGGCGAGGATATGTCCTCCTTAAAGTCATTGCCAATAATACTCCCGGTGTCACCATCCTTGTCCGGCTGAAGAGTGAACGAGGAGGGCGCGTGAGGAGCCGACCGAGAGGAGGGTTCTTTGGTTCACTATGGCTGCATGGTCTATCGAGGTAGCAACAAGTGTTGGCGGAGCTGCAGCAGTGCTGGTGGATCACGAGCAGGGGGCTGCACCGTGCCATCCTCGGAACCGGGGAGCTTGGTCCGATTTATCACCGTTCACAGCAAGGGTAGGGTCAAGCTGCGGTTACAAGATCTCGGGGGGCGGGAGCGTCCCTCTGTACGAGCATCGAGTTGGCCTCATATTTCGTTGGCCTTTCCTACTTTGTACTTCTTGCCAGTGCCTTACGCTTGGGGCGTCGGAACCGAATTCGGACCTTCGTTGGTCCAAGGTTGCTAGCACAAGGATGACCATTGGCCCCCGCTTTGTGGCAAAGATGCCACAAGTGTCACAAGAAAGAGGCTTCCACTCGAATTCAACTCCAATCGTCATCATGTCACCATCCCACCTAATTTTGACCGACTCGGGACGAGGTTGGCAAGCTTTGATTTCCACACAAACCTGGGCGAAGGATAGTCTCTTCATTTGTTCCGTGAGAACATCCACATGGAGGGGTTTCCAATGGCCCTAGCAATGCGCCCAAGGCCTTGCGGGGACCATAGTGAGAGTGGAACATCCCTCATCCTAACCCATACCAGGAGAGTATCATTGGCACCTTTCTTGAGCTTGAATTTTGGATGCCAAGATTGTAGTATCATCGTGCTATTGAGGATGGTGATAGGTCCCGCATCTAGGACACGTCGCCTTAAAAGTTTCATCCGGAATGTGAAAGAAATAGAAGCCATTGTCATGCATACGAATATTCATCACTTGGGAGCCCCATGCCTTCCCGATGGCATCCTCGGTAATCTTGAAAAGATTTTCTTCCCTAGGTAGTATCCCACAAGACACTCCTTCGGCGTCGGGTTTTCGTGTGCTTGCTATCTCGGGGTGATGTCCACAATGGGCACTCCGCCCTCCACCGATGGTGCCACATATGTGAGGTTGTAGCCTTTAGCCATTACCTTGGCCACATGCGCCCATGTTTGTGGCTGCACTTGTTGCCTACCCCGTTCTTCGGGTCCGCTCATGCTGCGGACATCTTGCCCAAGAGAGTCATCCTTGGCCGGGAGGGGCCAAAGCAGGTAATGGTCCCTTTCCAGCAAAGCATTTAGGGGCATCGGAGGCTTGGACTTCCTTCTAAGTGATATTCCCCGACTACAACTCAATCTAGGATCACGTCCGCGACCCGAGAAGCACCAACAGCCGACTTAGTTGCGGCAGCAGCAGGGATTCCAGGTTCATCACAAACAAAGGGCTCTTTCGGTTTCGGGCCAAGAGCGGGGGCAGCTGGTGTTGCGCAACCACCAACCGACTCGAAAACATATTCTGGAAGGGAGGATGGTACGAACTCAATAGGGGAGGCCATGGAGATGGCCGGTTGAACGAGAACCGAGCTCAAAGCCGATACATGCCAGGTTACCACCACAACCACCGGTCAACCAAGAAGGGCATCAACCACTAGTCCACTTCTCCAGGCCAACTCCACCAAGGGAAAGGGCTCGAAAGGGCCAACCGGGACACAGAATAAATGCCCGGCTCCGGCCACCACCCACCGTGAGCCAACATAACGGCGAATGAGCAGACAAGAAGCGAGGGTGCGCGGGGATTCTACCAGCCCGAGGACTACACCAAGGTACACGAAAATGAAAGGAAGATGGAGGGAAGGTGTAGTATACTTGCCTCCTATTAGGAACAAAGGCCAGCAGCAGGATAGGCCGGCAAGAAAAACTTTCCACCAGGTGAGCGGCAGACTCGACAAGCGAGCCAGCGAAACTTGCGAGGGGGCGGGTCGAATACTCCACGACAAGCACACCAGCTTTGGAGGGATGATAGATCAGATGAAGGCAAGGTCGTCCTCCAAAAATCAGCTCAAACCACCAGCAGGTGTGGCTAGAATCCGTAGATCTTCGTCGGTTAAGCAGCGGACCGACGAGCCCAGACCCAGCAGAGAATTGGAGAAGGTGCTCCGGCCATGATATTCCACGGAATCTCACCAAATTTGGAGGGGTAGATGAGGAAGAGCAGATCTACTAGCCCACCAAAAATCAGGCCCAACCGCCTCCTGGTGTGGACAGGATCTAACAATCTCCGCCGAGTGAACAGTAACCCGACGAACCAGCAACAGCAGAACTTACAAGTGGTTTTCCGGCCAAAATAATCCACGAATTTGCATCAAATTTGGAGGGAAGATAGAGGAGATGAAGGCCAACTCACCCTCCAAAAATCAGCCCCATTGGCCGCCGTAATCAACCGGAATCAACGAAACACCGGCGAGTGAACGATGCCGCGTGGTTTGCCGCTTGGAGCATTTTGAATGGCGCGTGAACAATGCACGCGCAAGGGTCTAGGCGGAATGAAAAGTATTAATTCACGCAATTGTTTTTTTTTTTTGGTAAACTAAGTATATATTAACTTCTCAAAAGCACTAGGTACAATGTAGAAACCGGACACTAAAACCATGAACCCAAGATGGCATTGAGTATGCCATAGGGGGTTCAATGGTGAACCGGTTGCAAGATACAAAGAAGGACTAAGTCCATCCTAGCAAAGACAAGAGGTGATGGAGATAGATCCATACCGACGACTAACACCGAGAGAAATGGTCGAAACAATGACCAAGAGACAAGGCAAGTAACCAACCCGAGAACAAGTACAAAGCAAGGTAGGGCGACCAAAAAGTGGCTAAAACTTGCCCTATAAGACCAAAAAACAGCAGCAGCCAAGGGATAGCAAGCATGTGAAGACCGTGAGGAGCAGCAGCCGGTATGGCATCGTCATGAGCATCAACAAGCACGAGCGAATAGGGATACAAGGCAGCGGCTACCGGTATGCATTTAGACAGCCCACGGGTGGAAACCAGGTCCAGCAGCCAATAAAGGCGAAGTGGCATTGTGCGATAGAGCCATGCTTCGGTGACCAAGCAAAGAGAGGCCGAATGGGTGAACAATAATGCCACAACCAGGAGGGAGACAAACCTCGGTGGCAGCAAGAACCAAGCAAGAACAACAAGTAGTATGTCCAAGCAATAAACGGAAGCCAACCATGCAGATTAGTGCAATATAGTAGATACATTCAGTCGGGGTACGTCAAAAATGGACGGGGAAAGGGTCCAATTTCTTTGCAAGTAACTTGTTAGTGGGAGTGTCCTAAGACCGGGCTAAACAAGAGCGCCTTATCCTTAATCATTTTCGTAAGGTGCACGAGATAGAGGGCACAAATAAATTTTTTCCACGGAAAAGGACATTATTCCTTTCAATCTAGATGATGTGGCATAGAGCACCGAGTGAGTACCGGCAATGCGGTTATGGAAGGAGTGGCCGGCAATGTTAGTTTTAGCCCAATGCATAAAGTCCTTCCATGGCCGGTTGTTCCAAGTGAGGTTACTGATTGGATGCCCAAGTAGAAGCCAAGCGGCCGGTGACTTCACACCCGAAATATAGGTGGTTCACCGAATCAGGTTGACACTGCAAAAGGCACAAGAGCCATCGCGGATCCTGTGATAGTGCAAGAGGAGCATTTGTGTGGGCAGCCGGTTGAGGGTTGCTAGCCATAGGAGGATGGCATGGCGTGGCGCGATAGTAGAATCCCAAATAAAGGAGCGCCACCGCACCTTGCTCCCTCTAGGTCCGATGGTGTCCCACGCCGAAGCCATAGAGAATTCCCCGGATGCATGACGCTCCAAGTAATAATATCTTCTTTTCCTTCATCAAAGAAGGGAGTCGGTTCCAACCAATTCATTAGTGTGTGGGAAACATCGTAGGGGGCCAATCGGAGGAGAAGAACTCCCTTACGGTAATCCCTCGAGGAATCCTAGACCGGTATATATCCCGATCGGTGAAGAGCTTGTGAAGCGGGCCTTTGTCATGCCAACAGTCAAGCCAAAAGGATGTTGTGTGCCCATTGCCGATCTTCCATCTAAAGTGCAACCGAAAATCGGGCGCATCTCTAAGATCTTCTTCCCGAGTCCATGAGCGGAAGGTCGGTGTAGTAGTGGCCACCCGAAGTTAGTGTTCTTTAAAAAGGTTGAGTGTATCCACTTGCACCATAGAGATTCCTTATCGAGAGAATAGCAACCATATGTGTTTAAGGGTCATTGCCTTGTTACAGTCCGCCAACCTCGCGAATACCCAATCCACCTTCATCTTTAGGAAGACAAATGTCGCTCCAACCAACCTTAGAGCCCCCGATGCCAAGGTCAGTCCTTTCCAAAGGAACTGTCGAAGAATGAGTTCGATCCTGTTTCAAAACCGACCTGGGCAAGGAAAATACCGGTAGCCCAAGAGATATTTATGGAGTGTAGAATAGTTTTGATAAGGCAGCGACGTCCCGCGTAAGATAGGAATCTTTGGGACCAAGAACGAGCTTTAGTGGTAATTGCATTTACTAAAAGGTCACAATCGGACTTGCGGATACGGGAGGAGATGATGGGGACTCCAAGGTATCGAAAAGGAAGAGTACCTTCCCGGAAATCCAAGCAACGACGAATCGGTTCCCGATCTCGGTAGAGCCTCCCGAAAAGAAGATGTGACTCTTGTGGGGGTTCGGTGACAGCCCGACCAAGCGGAAAATAAGTGCGAGCCATCCTTGAGTAGCTTGATAGTTTCAAGGTTCCCTTCCGCAAACAAGTAGCACATCATCTCGCGAAGAACAAGTGAGAGAGTCTAGTAGTCTTACATCTCCAAAAATATTTAAAGCCCGATTGAGAAGTCTTTGCTTGAAGGACTCGGAAAGGACTTCCATAACCAAAGTGAACAAATATGGGGATAAAGGGTCACCCCTGGCGAATGCCCCTAGAGCTCGAGAAGAATCCATGCAATTCCACGTTAACGGCGATGGAGAAATTGGTTGTGGAAACACATTCCATGATTAGGTTGATCATGAAACACGGGAACCGAAAGGCTTGTAAGACCAAGCGAAGGAATCCCTAGTCAATCGGATCATAGGCCTTACAAAAGTCTACTTTAACAGCGCATTTGGGGAGATAAGGCCCGTTGTGGAAGTCGGCGAATAGCTCCCGAGCCAACATAATATTGTCACCGATTCTCCTTCCCCGACAAAGGCCGTCTGGGCGGTGATATAATGGACGGCAAAAGGGCTACTACTCGGTTGGAAAGGATCTTGGTGATACACTTGTAAAGTGTGTTGCAACAAGCTATCGGGCGGAAGTCTTGCATAGCCGAGGCATTAGGGGTCTTCGGTACCAAGGAGAGTATGGTCGCATTGATCTCACGTAGTAGGCGTCCAGTCCGAAAGAATTCCTGAATAGCCGATATAACCGAATGGCCAACTATATCCCGGGGAAGAGGTAAAGAACTCAACATTTAATTCACGCAATTGGTCGTCTTTCATAAATTCAAGAATTTCACCTCCGACTATTAAAATACGAATGCCTCCGATCGCCCCGTTAATCATTACTCCGATCCCGAAGTGCCAACACAATAGGATCGGAATCCTATGATGTTATCCCATGCTAATGTATACAGAGCGTAGGCTTGTTTCAACACTCCAATTTATTCAAAGTAACAGACTGGGGGCATGACCTGGAATGCAGAATTCTTCGTCGGATGAAGAGTAGCCCGACGAACCGCAGCAACGAAGCTTGCGGGGGCTCTATTGTCGAAAATACTCCATGATTGTTCACCAAATTTTGAGGGAAGAGAGAGGAGATGGAGAGGAATGTTGTGTCCAAAAATCCGTCCATTCTCGCCACCGAAGTAGGCCGGAATCACTATTTTTTCATCGGGTGAACAAGATCTTGCGGAATCGTGGACGAGAGGTTTTTAAATTCACGCGATTGTTCGTCTTTCATAAATTCAAGAATTTCACCTCGACTATGAAATACGAATGCCTCCGATTGCGCCCGTTAATCATTACTCCGATCCCGAAGGCCAACACAATATAACTCGGAATCCTATGATGTTATCCCATGCTAATGTATACGGAGCCCAGGTTTGTTTTGAGCACTCTAATTTCTTCAAAATAACAGCACCGGAGGCATAACCCCGCTAAAATGGCTGGAATGCGAGAATTCTTCGTCGGATGAACAATAGCCCGACGAACCGTAACAACGAAGCTTGCGGGGCTCTACCCTCGAAAATACTCCACGATTGCTTACCAAATTTTGGGGGATGAGAGAGGAGATGCGGAGGAATGTTGTGTCCAAAAATCAATCCATTCCGCTACCGGAGTCCGCTCGGAATCACCATTTCGGCAACCGGTGAACACTACCCGCGGGACGGTGGACGAGAGGTTTTCAAATTCACGCGATTGTTAGTCTTTCATAAATTCAAGAATTTCACCTCGACTATGAAATACGAATGCCTCCGATTGCCCCCGTAAATGATTACTCCGATCCCGAAGGCCAACACAATAGGACCGGAATCCTATGATGTTATCCTATGCAAATGTATACAGAGCGTAGGCTTGTTTGAGCACTCTAATTTCTTCAAAGTAACAAAGGCGGGAGGCATGACTTGGAATGCAGAATTTTTCGTCGGATGAATTGTAGCCCGACGAACCGAACAACGAAGCTTGCCGGGGCTCTACCGTCGAAAATACTCCACGATTGCTCACCACATTTTGAGGGATGATAGAGGAGATGGAGAGGAATGTTGTGTCCAAAAATCAGTCCCTTCCGCCACCGGAGTCGGCCGGAATTACCATTTCCGCAGCGGGTGAACAAGCATGCCTAGGGACCGTGGACGAGAGGTTTTCAAATTCACGCGATTGCTTTTTTTTTTTTTTTGGTAAGGTAAGTATGTATTAACTTTTTAAAAGCACTAGGTACAATGTAGAAACCGGACACAAAAACCATGAACCCAAGATGGCATTGGGTATGCCATAGGGGTTCAACTTTTCAAAATCACGCAATTGTTTTTTTTTTTTTGTTAATTAAGTATGTATTGACTTTTCAAAGCACTAGGTACAAGAGTGGAACCGGACACAAAAACCATGAACCCAGGGGTGGCATACGATGCCACGGAGAGTTCAACGGTGAACCGGTTGTAAGATACAAGGATGAAATAAGTGCACCCGAATGTGCAACAATCAACGGCAACAAGCGGCCTCTAAAAGCAGCCAAACACGTGGCCAAAACTAGGCCAAAATCTAGTAAAGAGGTCAAAACAACAACCAAAAGGGCTAAGCCAACCCTCCAATATAGAAATAATGACGGCCAAAAAAGATACCAAGCGCCGTGATGGAGCAGGGGGCCTCAACCTTTGGACAGAGCGAGAACATGTAGGGGCGATGGCAGCACCAACGTGACAAGCTATCCGGAAACCGACCATGATTCGGTGGTGAACGAGCAGAATGCACAGCAAGTAGGGCATCAAGACATTCACAAAAGCAGAGATATCCGTGGGGCATAATGGCCCGTAAAGTGTAGCCAACGAGCACATGAAGAAATGAACCCAACACATCCACGCAGGCTCAACATAAAATCAAATAGAGCTCCTAAGATGCAGCTGCACATTATGTGTTGTTTGAAAGATCAGGGGATAGGGCCCAATTTTGTTGGATCCTCCTATTCGGGGTTGTCCAAGACCGGACTAAGTGAGAAAGCTTTGTCCTTGACCATCTTTGTAAGGTGCAAGACAAAAGCGGCAAAAAGAGGTTTTTGCCCGGAATAGGGCATTGTTCCGTTCTATCCAGATAATATGACACAAGGCACCAAGTGAGTACCTGGCAATGCGGCTAGAGAAGGAGCGGCCACCAATATGAGCTTGTGCCCACCGGATAAAATCATCCCATGGCCGGTTGGTCCAGGTGAGGTTGCAATTAGATGCCCAAGTAGAAGCTAGGCGGCCGGTGACCTCACGAGCAAAGAACAAGTGGTTTACCGAATCAGGCCGTCGGTGGCGAAGGGACAAGAGCCATCATGGATGCGGCGGTAATGCAAGAGGAGGACTTGTGTCGGTAGCCGGTTGAGAGTGGCTAGCCATAGAAGGAAGGCATGGCGTGGAGCAATGACCGGATCCCATATGAAAGAATGCCAAAGTGTACCCGAGTCCTCTTTAGCTCGATGGTGTCCCACGCCGAGGCAATGGAGAAGTTCCCCAAAGTATGGCCACACCATGCGAATACATCCCGCTTACCTTCCACGAGAGTTGGGGCGGGATCCAGCCAAGACATAAGAGTAGGTAGAGTAAGAGATGCAGGCCAATGGTAGAGGAAGAAGTCCCGCACGGTTACCCTGTCGAGGGATCCCGGATTGATAAATGTCACGACCCGTGAAATGCTTGTAGAGCGGGCTTTTGTCATGCCGGTGATCATACCAAAGTGCCGTTTCCGCCCATTGCCAAGCTTCCATCTAAAGTGCTCATAGAAATCCCCCGTAGGTCTAGGATTTTCTTCCACGTCCAAGAACAGAAAGTAGGCCGGCTAGCTACCCGTAAGTTCGTACTTTTTAAGAAGTTGGAATGTATCCACTTGCACCATAAGGATTCCTTATCAGCAAAGAGCATCCAAATATGTTTGAGGGTCATCGCCTTGTTGCAATCCGCTAGTCTGCGAATACCCAATCCTCCCTCCTCTTTGGGGAGGCATATGTCCGTCCAGTTACCTTCGCCCCCCAATACCAAGGTCGGGACCCTTCCATAGGAATTGGCGTAGGATGAGCTCAATCCTATTCAAGACCGACTTGGGCAAGATGAACACAAGTAGCCCAATAGACATGAATAGAGTGCGAAACGGACTTAATGAGTTGCAACCGCCCGCGAAGGATAGGAAACGCCTGGGACCACGATCGAGCACTAGCAAGAATCGCATTGACTAGGAAGTCACAATCTACCTTACGGATACGGGAAGATATAATAGGGACTCCAAGGTAACGAAATGGAAGGGTACCTTCTTGGAAGTGTAGTGATCAGCGGATTCAGGTGGCGAAGCATAGTAGAGCCACCCGAGAAGAAGATGTCGCTTTTCGGGGGTTCGGTTGGAGGCCGGACCAAGCGGAGAAAAGCTGAAGTCCTTGCTTGAGTAGCTCAACCGTCGAAGGTTCCCTTCTCGCGAATAATAGGACATCATCTCGCAAAGAATAAGTGGGTGAGTCGGGTAGCCTTACACCTCCGGAAGTACTTGAATCCCGGGCTAGAGGTCTTGGCATTGAGAATGCCAGAGAACACTTCCATGACCAACGTGAAGAGATATGGTGAGAGCGGGTCTCCCGGCGGATGCCGCGAGAGCTGGAGAAAAAGCCGTGCAACTCCCCATTGATGGCTATGGAGAATTTAGGAGTGGAAACACATTCCATAATACGCTCAATGAAGAAGTCCGGGAAGCCAAAAGCTTGGAGCACAATACGGAGGAACCCCCAATCGACAGGTGTCATACGCTTTACGAAAATCCACCTTAATGGCGCATTTGGGAAGGTAGGCATCATGATGAAAATCCGTGAATAACTCCCGGGCAAGCATGATGTTGTCATCGATTCTTCGTCCCCTCACAAAAAGCTGTCTCGTGTGGGTGAGATAAGGGCCGGCGGGACCGCTGCTATCCGATTGGATAGGATCTTTGTAATGCACTTGTAGAGGTGTTGCAAAGCAGCGATCGGGCGAAAGTCATGCATAGCCGCGGCATTAGGGACCTTGGGCACCAGGGAGAGAATGGTTGCATTGATCTCCTTCGAAGTCGCCCTGATTCGAAAGAAGTCCTGGATGGCTAGAATAATCGAAGGGCCAACAACATCCCAAGTGGAGACAAAGAACTCAATGTTGAAACCGTCCGGCCAGGGAGCCTTACCTTTAGCAAGGGAGAAGAGAGTGGTCCGGATCTCATCATCCGTAACGGGCGGGATAGGGATGAGAGGTGCTCTTCATGGAGGGTGCACTGCAAATAGGCCCGGACATCCTCAATGGCAGGCCGAGACACCGGGGGGTCCATTCAATAGGTCTCGAAAGTGGCCGATAATGTGCTCCCCGATCTCGAGGAAAATGCGTGACCACCTCCGCGGCCGAGTCAACAACAGAAAGTATACGGTTCGAGCATGTCTTCTATTGACGAAGTGGTGGAAATACCGCGTGTTGAGGTCGCCTTCCTTGAGCCAACGTATTCTCGATTTTTGCCGGTAAAAGGACTCCTCCCCGCATCCGAAGTGTTGAGAAAGTACCGAGGAGTTCCAGCTCCTTATCTACCAATTCCTGGTTCATAGGGTCCACTGAAGATCATCCCGAACCGCGGTGAGGGCAATCCGGGCTTGGTCGGTCCGAAAAGATAAATCGGAGAAAGAGTTTCTGTTGAGTTGTTTTAAACGCGCCTTTATGAGCTTGAGTCGGCAGCACACTACAAACATAGGGGTACCTCGAAAAGGAGAATCCCAAGCTTGTTTGACGATGTCCTTAAAGGAAGGGTGGGTCGTCCAAAGAATCGAAGAACTTGAAGGGCTTCCGTGAAGCTGGAGGATTCACAATCCTAGCCACCATAGGAGTATGATCCGAGATTCCGGGCGAGAAAAGATGCTTCGAATAAGAGAAGGAGTGGCTCCAATGTGCATTGATAAGGACCCGATCAATCTTACGCTGTTTGCGCGAGATACCCGAGGACGTAGACCAAGTATAACGATGCCCAACGTACCTTAAGTCATCCAGGCCCGCCTTGTGAGAGGCACTCACCAAACTCGTCGAAGGCTGGTATCCAGGTGTTAGAAGCGCCCAACCTATCCGAGTGGTCCTTGATGGCATTAAAATCACTAGCTACCATCCATGGTTCGTGGCCCGCACTTAACCGAACAAGGTCAGTCCACAAAGTTCGACGAGAGCTGAATGTATGTCCACCGTATACAACCGAGAGAAGACATGTTTTGTCCATGTCAATCAGCCCGAGCTTGTGTGTGCATCACCGAGAAGAGACCGATATAACAAGCAAATCTATGACCGGGAGGATCCCACCCAATCCATATCCTCCCAAGTGGTGAGTGATCATAGTTAGCTAGCCATCGCCAACCGGGAACTAAGGAGGCGGATATTGCATCAAAAGAGGAAGCTTTGACTTTCATCTCCAAGATGCCAACAAAAGAAAGGCGATTTCTTCGGATGAGAGAACGGGTCTCTGTTGTCTAAGGGGTCAACTAGACCCCTAATATTCCAAAAGCCGAAAAACATATATACAAGAGGGGTGTGGAACGGGGTTACCGTCCTTTCTTACGGCCCTTCTTCTTCCTAGACTTATGGTTGCCCGTCTTAGAAGAGGAGGGGCCGCTTGCCTTCCCCGAAGGTGTTCGAGGAGCTATAAGAGGCTCTTTGGGGTCGTGGTTGCAGTAAGCCATCATTCAGTGCACAAACCGTCGTGCGTGATCTAGTCATAGGTGGAGAAGGGGATGAGATATCATCTTCGAGTCACCGCCAATATTACTCACCGATTGGCCTTCATTTTCTCGATCCAGATGATAGCACTGAAGCGACCCCGGGGAGAGCGATCCGACAAGGAAGCTTAGTGCGATCCCTCCCGAGGAGAGTCCGGAGGCCGGAGAGGTAATGGGCTGAGCAGCCAGGTCGGGAGCTGTAGGAGGGTGGCCATGCACTTCGAGAGGGGCAATGGGGAGTGTCTCAGCCATAGGTTCGAGCCTCGAGCGAGCCCGGTTCGGCGAGAAGGGGGCTGGCAGAGCTAGTGGGTCACGAGAAGGGGCTGCACCGTGCCATCTTCGAACCGGGGAGCTTGGACCCGCTTGAACCGGGGGGCAGGCTGGGCTCGCATGCCCGATGGCTCGGTCGGGGGTTGGGCAGCTTGATGAAAGCAGGAACTACCTCCTGCTTTTACGAGTTCATATTACGCCTTGTACTCTTCCTCTTGGCCTGCTTGCCACTCTTCAACCGGCGGGCTGCTGCAAGGTGTCTCCGTGGCAAGATGGAGTGAAGCTTCCAGGGGCGCATGGGAAAGCGGTGGATCCCCGCTTATGACCAAAGACAAGCACAAGAGGGGCAAGCTAGGGGCTGCCATTCATACTCTGACAACCTTGGATAGTTCGCCATCCCATCTCATCGTGATCGCCTCGGGACGGGGCTTAGTAGCCGAGATTTCAATACAAACTCTTGCAAAGGAGAGTCGTTTCATTTGCTCCGTGTGTTGGTCAACATATAGGGGTTTTCCAATCACACTAGCAAGGCGGCTTATACCCGTGGGGGACCAAAGGGAGAGCGGGACATCCTTCGATCGAACCCAGATTGGAAGTGCAGCAAAGACTCCTTTCTTGAGCTTTAGTTTAGGATCCCATGGTTGAAGTAACATGGTGCTACTAAGGATGGAGATTAGTCCCAGCTCAAGAACTTTCCTCCTAAAAGTTTCATCCGGAATATGGATGAAGTAGAAACCATTTTCATGGAGCCGAACGTCGACAACTTGAGCCCCCCACGTTTTCTTAATAATCTCCTCCGTTAGTTTGAAGTAGACTTTCCGTCCAAGAAAACATCCGACTATGCATTCCTTGAGGATTGGATTTTCCCGCATGATAACATCGAAGTGTGATGTCGGCTATAGGCTCCCCATCCTCTACCAAGGGCGGAATATAAGATAAGTTATAGCCTTTTGTCATCACTTTGGCCACAGTGGCCCAAGACCGCTGTCCATGTCCATTCCGGATTGAGTCATTGGTCTGCTGGAACTTGCCTCTCTATCCATGACAACATCTCGCCATAGAGCGAGAGGTTCCACCCACCGGGGGTACTTTTCGGATTTGATGAGGTCTCGTAGGCACGTCTAAGGGATCCGCCTCGGCTCGACTCCGGCGAGGGTCACGGTCCTAGTCTACGCTGTCCAATGTGTTCAGCCCCCAACACAGGGCCATTATTCACATCAGCCCTAGCCCCATTAGCAGCTAACCCCCGCTCAAAGACTTATAATACCAATCGAACCAGAAGAAGGTGCCACAGTAGTACCCGAGTTCGAAACAACAGCAGTTATACTAGCAGCAACAGAGACTTAACATTACCCCTCTCCATCCCAGCTTCATCCAATTTGCCTTTGTCCTTGGCGTTACCCACGAGACCAGCCAGCCCACCAACAACCAGATCACCAAGAAGAGGGGCATGTTGCGATACAATTTCAGGGGATAGAGGAAGGAATTACCTCATCCGTGGAGGCCATCCAAGTTGGAGGGTCTAGTTGAATGGGAGATGGTGTAGGAGCCTCATCCAAGACCAACGGTTGGGAGCTACCAGTCATCAGCAGCCACGTTCGGTGAGGACGACCCAGTCAGAGCGGTGAATGAATGAGAACAGCAGAAAACGCACAAGGAGCAGTTTCTTGCAGGAAATGAATCAGCCACAGCACCCCACCAAAACTCACGAAATTTGGAGGGATGGAAGGGGATATAAGGAGAGTTTTGCCTTCCAAAAAACAGTCCAAACGAACAGCAGGAATGCCTAGGATCAAGCAAACTTCTTCGGGTATACAGAGCCCCGACAAACCAGAGCAGGAAGAATTGCAGAAGCTCTACCCGCCAAGATACAGCACGACTTCTCACGAAAATGGGAGGGATGATTATGGATATAGAGAGGAACTTGTCTTCCAAAAATCAGCCCAAACCGCCGCCGGGAATGATCAGGATCGACGAATCTTCGTCGGGCGAACAGAACCACGACGAACCAGAGAGCAGAATATTACGGGAGGACTACCGGCCAGATTACTCCACGAAAGTCCACCAAATTTTGAGGGAAGGAAGAGAAGATGGAGAGGATCGTTGTGTCAAAAAATCAGCCCATTCCGTCGACGGAGGTGGCCGGAATGACCATTACCATAGCAGGAGCACAGAACCCCAACGAACCAGACAACCTAAAATTGCGGGGGCTCTACCGCCCAATTTACTCAACGAAAGCTCACCAAATTTTGAGGGATGATAGAACAGATGGAGAGGATCGTTGTGTCAAAACATCAGCCAATTCCGCCGTCTGAATCGGCCGGAATCTCCATTTCCGCCGCTGATGAACAGTACCCGCGGGCAGTTGCCGAGAGGGATTGGATCCGGGCGCGTGAACGGAACGCGCGCGGCCCTAGGCGAATGAAAAATTTTACAAATTCACGCAATTGTTCGTCTTTCATAAATTCAAGAATTTCATCTCGACTATGAAATTTGAATGCCTCTTATCTCCGTTAATCATTACTCGATCCCGAAGGCCAACATAATTGGAGCGGAATCACGTAATGTTATCCCATGCTAATATATAGAAAGCGTTGGCTTGCGTTAAGCACTCTAATTTCTTCAAAGTAACAGCACCGGAGGCATGACCCGGCTACAATGGCCGGAATCGAGAATTCTTCGTCGGATGAACAAGAGCTGACGAACCGGAACAACGAAGCTTGCCAGGGCTCTACCGTCGAAAATACTCCATGACTGCTCACCAAATTTTGAGGGATGAGAGAGGAGATGGAGAGGAATGTTGCGTCCAATAATCAGTCCATTCCGCCTCCGGGGTCGGCCGGAATCACCATTTTCGCAGCCGGTGAATAGTACACGTGGGATTGTGGACGAGAGGTTTTCAAATTCACGCAATTTTTTTTTTTGGTTAAGTAAGTATGTATTGGCTTTTCACATCACTAGGTACAAAAGTGAAACCGGACACTAAATCCGGAGGAACGCAAGGTGGCATTGTTTTATGCCACAAAGGGTTCAACGGTGAACGGGTTGTAAGATACAATAGTGAGCTATATGCACCCAAATGCGCGATAGCCACAAAGCAAAAGGAACTCACTAGAGTCGCCCAAACAAGTGGCACAATCTAAGAAGTCTAATCGAGGGTCAAAACAGCGACAAAATGGAAAATCCAAACCTCCAAAGTAGGTGTATGGACAAAGGCTGGGTAGGGCGACCAAAACGATAACACTCGCCCTAGACAGCAAGAGCAACCTCAACCTTCGGATAGCGGCAGAACCGAAAGCAGGAGTATTGGAAGCACCGACACAACAAAGTTGGCGAAGAACCGATCAAGTCTTAGTGGCAACCAAGAGAGGCGGGTAATCGGCAACTAGGGAAGAAGTGCGGTCCTGGCCACAAGCATTAATAGTTTGGTAAAATGGCCGCAGTAGCGGGGAACCCAAGCAAAGAAAGAAGAACCCACCACGGAGAAAGCAACATCCAAACGAGGCTCAAAAGACCAAGAACTGAATTGCCAAGACAGCGGCTAGGCATGAGGTTGTGGTGTTTGAAAGATGGCAGGGGAAATGGCCCAATTTTCTGAAGTATTCTATTCGGGCCGAGGCAGGCACGAGGCGAAGCAAGAGAACTTTGTCCTTGACCATCTTTGTAAGGTGCAAGTCAATAGAAGGCACAAAAAGGTTCTTACCACGAAACAAGACGTTATTCCTTTCAATCCGGATAATATGACATAGAGCACCAAGTGAATACCTTGGAATACGGCTCGAGAAAGACCAGCCACCAATGTGAGCTTGTGCCCAACGCATAAATACTTTCCATGGTCGGTTTGTCCGGTGAGATTGCAATTGGATGCCTAAGTAGAAGCCGGTCGACCAGGTGACCTCACGACTAAAGAAGAGGTGATTTACCGAGTCCAATGGCTTAATGATGATGAAAAGCACAAGAGCCATCCCGTATTCGGGGTAATGTAATAGGAGTACTTGCATGGGGAGCCGATTGAGTAGGGCTAGGAATAGAAGGAAGGCATGGCGCGGTACAAAGTCCGGAACCCAAATGAAAGAATGCCAATGCACCCTACTCCTTTTTATCCTCGATAGTGTCCAATGCCGAGGCAATGGTGAAGTCCCTCGATGTGTGACCACTCCAAGTGAATACGTCTTCCTTGCCTTCCACGAAAACGGGTGTCGGATTCAATCGAGACCGGAGTGTATGTAGAGTAATAGAGGCGAACCAATTAGAGAGGAAGAAGTCTTTGTGATTTACCTCTCGGGGGATCCTGGACCGATAGATGTCACCACCTTGAAGTGCTTGTAGAGAGGGCTTTTGTCATGCCAATGATCAAACCAAAACGCCCTCCCATGCCCATTGCCAATCATCCATCTCGAAATGCAAGTGGAACTACGAACGTAGCTCTAGAATTTTCTTCCACGACCATGAGCAACGTAACGTAGGTTTGTTAGCCACCCGTAAATTAGCGCATTTCAAAAAATTGGAGTGGATCCAATTGCACCATAAGGATTCCTTGTCCGAAAAACGAATCCAGATATGTATAAGGGTCATCGCCTTGTTACAATCCGCCAATCTGCGAATACCCAATACACCTCCTCTTTGGGAAGGCATATATTAGCCCACGCAACCTTAGCACCCCCAATGCCAAGGTCGGAACCTTTCCAAAGGAATGGCGAAGAATAAGCTCAATCCTGTTTATGATCGACCCGGGCAAGGTAAACACGATAGCAAGTATAATGTGTAGAGTGTAGAACGGACTTAATTAGCTGCACAATGCCCGTAAAAGATAGAAATCTCTGCAATCAAGATAAATTCACGCGATTTTTCGTCTTTCATAAATTCAAGAATTTCACCTTCGACTATGAAATAAGAATGCCTACGATCGCCCCCGTTAATCATTACTCCAATCCCGAAGGCCAACACAATATAACCGAAATCCTATGATGTTATCCCATGCTAATGTATACAGAGCGTATGCTTGTTTGAGCACTCTAATTTCTTCAAAGTAACAGCAGACGGAGGCATGACCCGAGCCTACAACGGCGGGAATGCGAGAATTCTTCGTCGGATGAACAATAGCCGACGAACCGGAACAACGAAGCTTACGGGGCTCTACCCTCGAAAATACTCCACGATTGCTCACCAAATTTTGAGGGATGAGAGAGGAGATGGAGAGTAATATTGTATCCAAAAATCAGTCCATTCCTCCACCGGAGTCGGCCGGAATCACTATTTCCGCTTGCTGGTGAACAGTACCACGGGAGGGATGACGAGAGGTTTTCAAATTCACGCGATTGTTTTTTTTTTGGTTAATTAAGTATGTATTGACTTTTCAAAGCACTAGGTACAAGAGTGGAACCGAGACACAAAAACCATGAACCCCGGGGGTGACATACGATGCCACGGAGGGTTCAACGGTGAACCGGTTGTAAGATACAAGGATGAAGTAAGTGCACCCGAATGCGCAAGAAGAACGGCGACAAGCACCCTCTAAAAGCAGCCAAACACGTGGCCAAAACTAGGCAAAAATCTAATAAAGAGGTCAAGACAACAACCAAAAGGGCTAAGCCAACCCTCCAATGTAGAAATAATGACGGCCAAACAGATACCAAGCGCCGTGATGGAGCGAGGGGCCTCAACCTTCGGACAACAGCGAGAACATGTAGGGGCGATGGCAGCACCAACGTGACAAGCTATCCAGAAACCGACCATGATTCGGTGGTGAACGAGCGAGAATGCACAGCAAGTAGGGCATCAAGACATTCACAAAAGCGAGAGATATCCGTGGGGCATAATGGCCCGTAAAGTGTAGCCAACGAGCACATGAAGAAATGAACCCAACACATCCACGCGAGGGCTCAAAGATATAATCAAATAGGGCTCCTAGGAAGCAGCTGCACATTATGTGTTGTTTGAAAGATCACGGGGGGATAGGGCCCAATTTTGTTGGATCCTCCTATTCCGGGGGTTGTCCAAGACCGGACTAAGTGAGAAAGCTTTGTCCTTGACCATTTTTGTAAGGTGCAAGACAATAGCGAGGCAAAAAGAGGTTTTTGCCCCGGAATAGGGCATTGTTCCGTTCTATCCAGATAATATGACACAAGGTACCAAGTGAGTACCTGGAAATGCGGCTAGAGAAGGAGCGGCCACCAATATGAGCTTGTGCCCACCGGATAAAATCATCCCATGGCCGGTTGGTCCAGGTGAGGTTGCAATTAGATGCCCAAGTAGAAGCTAGGCGGCCGGTGACCTCACGAGGCAAAGAACAAGTGGTTTACCGAATCAGGCCGTCGGAGGCGAAGGGACAAGAGCCATCATGGATGCAGCGGTAATGCAATAGGAGGACTTGTGTCGGCGGCCCGGTTGAGAGTGGCTAGCCATAGAAGGAAGGCATGGCGCGGAGCAATGACCGGATCCCATATGAAAGAATGCCGGTGTACCCGAGTCCTCCTTAGTCGATGGTGTCCCACGCCGAGGCAATGGAGAAGTTCCCAAGTATGGCCACACCATGCAAATACATCCCGCTTACCTTCCACGAGAGTTGGGGCGGGATCCAGCCAAGACATAAGAGTAGGTAGAGTATGAGATGCGAGGCCAATGGTAGAGGAAGAAGTCCCGCACGGTTACCTCGCCGAGGGATCCTGGATTGATAAATGTCACGACCCGTGAAATGCTTATAGAGCGGGCTTTTGTCATGCCCGGTGATCATACCAAAGTGCCGTTTCCGCCCATTGCCAAGCTTCCATCTCGAAATGCTCATAGAAATCCCCCGTAGGTCTAGGATTTTCTTCCACGTCCAGGAACGAGAAAGTAGGCCGGCTAGCTACCCGTAAGTTCGTACTTTTTAAGAAGTTGGAATGTATCCACTTGCACCATAAGGATTCCTTATCAGCAAAGAGCATCCAAATATGTTTGAGGGTCATCGCCTTGTTACAATCCGCCGGTCTGCGAATACCCAATCCTCCCTCCTCTTTGGGGAGGCATATGTCCGTCCAGGCTACCTTCGCCCCCAATACCAAGGTCGGGACCCTTCCACAGGAATTGGCGAAGGATGAGCTCAATCCTATTCAAGCCCGACTTGGGCAAGATGAACACATGTAGCCCAATAGACATGAATAGAGTGTAGAAACGAGACTTAATGAGTTGCAATCTGCCCGCGAAGGATAGGAAACGCTTGGGACCACGATCGAGCTCTAGCAAGTAATCGCATTGACTAGGAAGTCACAATCTACCTTACGGATACGGGAAGATATAATAGGGACTCCAAGGTAACGAAATGGAAGGGTACCTTCCTGGAAGTGTAGTAATCGGCGGATCTGGTGGCGAAGCATAGTAGAGCCACCCGAGAAGAAGATGTCGCTTTTCGGGGGGTTCGGTTGGAGGCCGGACCGGGCGGAGAAAAGTTGACGTCCTTGCTTGAGTAGCTCAACCGTCCCGAAGGTTCCCTTCTGCGAATAATAGGACATCATCTCGCAAAGAATAAGTGGGTGAGTCGGGTAGCCTTACACCTCCGAAGTACTTGAATCCGGGTTAGAGGTCTTGGCATTGAGAATGCCGGAGAACACTTCCATGACCAACGTGAAGAGATATGGTGAGAGCGGGTCTCCATGGCGGATGCCGCGAGAGCTGGAGAAAAAGCCGTGCAACTCCCCATTGATGGCTATGGAGAATTTAGGAGTGGAAACACATTCCATAATACGCTCAATGAAGAAGTCCGGGAAGCCAAAAGCTTGGAGCACAATACGGAGGAACCCCCAATCGAGAGTGTCTTATTTTTTACGTTTAAAGTCCACCTTAATGGCGCATTTGGGAGGTAGCATTGATGAAAACCGTATAACTGGAGCATTTTTTAAAGTTAAAGGCGCGGGACATTGCTATCCGATTGGATAGGATCTTTGTAATGCACTTGTAGAGGGTGTTGCAGCAGGCGATCGGGCGAAAGTCATGCATAGCCGCGGCATTAGGGACCTTGGGCACCGGGGAGAGAATGGTTGCATTGATCTCCTTGAAGTCGCCTTGGTTCGAAAGAAGTCCTGGATGGCTAGAATAACAGAAGGGCCAACAACATCCCAAGTGGAGACAAAGAACTCAATGTTGAAACCGTCAGGGCAGGAGCCTTACCTTTAGCAAGGGAGAAGAGAGTGGTCCGGATCTCATCATCCGTAACGGGGCGGGATAGGGATGAGAGGTGCTCTTCATGGAGGGTGCTTTGCAAATAGGCCGGACATCCTCAATGGCAGGCCGAGACATCGGGGGGGTCCATTCGGTAGGTCCCGAAAGTGGGCGATAATGTGCTCCATGATCCGAGGAAAATCGTGACCACCTCTCCATAGAGTCAACAACGAGAAAGTATACGGTTCGAGCATGTCTTCTATTGACGAAGTGGTGGAAATACCGCGTGTTGAGGTCGCCTTCCTTGAGCCAACGTATTCTCGATTTTTGCCGGTAAAAGGACTCCTCCCGCATCCGAAGTGTTGAGAAAGTGCGAGGAGTTCCAGCTCCTTATCTACCAATTCCTGGTTCATAGGGTCCAGTGAAGATCATCCTGAACCGCGGTGAGGGCAATCCGGGCTTGATCAGTCCGAAGAGAGATGTCGGAGAAAGAGTTCCTATTAAGTTGCTTGAGTCGTGCCTTGAGAAGCTTGAGTCGGCTGCACACCACAAATAGCGGAGTGCCTGGAAAAGGAGCAGCCCAAACCTGTTTGACGATGTCCTTGAAGGAAGGATGGGTCTTCCGGTAGTCATAAAACTTGAACGGCTTCCGTGAGCGGGGAGGACTCACAATCCTAACCACCATAGGAGTATGATCCGAGATTCGGGGGCAAGGAAAGTTGCTTCGAGTAAGAGAAAGTGCGGCTCCAATGCTCATTGACGAGAACCCGATCGATCTTGCGTTGCTTGCGTGAGGTACCAGCGGAGGTAGACTATGTATAACGATGCCCTACGTACCTCAAATCATCTAAACCCACCTACGAAAGGCACTCCCCAAACTCGTCGAAGGCCGGGATCCAAGTATTGGAACTACCCAACCTATCGGAATGGTCCCTGATGGCATTGAAGTCCCCGGCCACCAGCCAAGGTTCATGGTTCGCATTTATCCGAACAAGCTCAGCCCAAAGGGTCCGCCTACAACTGAACGTATGCCCACCATAAACAGCCGAGAGAAGGCAAGTCTTGTTCATATCTATCAACCGGACACGTGCATGAATCAATTGGGCGGATGTCGATAGAACCAAGCAAGTCAATCACCGGAGGATCCCATCCGATCCATATCCTCCCAAGTGGTGAGTGATCATAATTAGCTATCCTCCGTCAATCAGGAGCTACGAAATATGAGAGGTTGCATCGAACCATTTTGCCATGACTTTCGCCTCAAGTATGCCAACGAAGGAGAGCCGATTTCGACGGATTAGGAACGGACTCTTTGGAGTATTTGTTCTAGGCCTAACATTCCAAAAGCTGAAAAACATATATACAAGAAGGGTGGGGATGGGGCTTACCATCATTTATTGCGGCCCTTCTTCTTCCTAGACTTATGGTTGCCCGTCTTGGAAGAGGAGGGCTCGATTTCCTGCCTTCCCGATGCTCTTCGGAGGAACCATAATAGGCTCCTTGGCTAGGTTGTTCAATGCCACCACCCGGGACACACAAACCATTGCCGTGATCTAGTGACGGGAGGGGCGAGGGAGGAAATATCATCTCCGATGGCTGCCAATGTAGCTCCAGATTGGGCTTCATTTTCCGATCCATTGGGTCCGTATGGAATCGGCCCGGACATTATCATCCGAAAGGAGGGCGATGTACGCCCAAAAAGTGAGTAGAGAGGATCGGCGGTGGCCTGATCGCATGTTGACTCCATACAAGTGGTTGAATCCGCGGTTCTTTGGGAGTGGGGTTCGACCCAACCATAGCTCTTGGCCGTGGTGACATCGGTGAGGAGGGCATTGTACCGAAGCATTCAACCACTTTCTTGCGCTCATTCTTCCTTGCAACAACCCGTAGCTCCCAGGTTCTTTGAGGTTGATGTTCCAGGTGGAACAATAGGACCAGTAGTTGAGGCATAAACCGTAGCACAGAACATGAGGACATGTGAGAGGTTGCCACCGAACTCCACTCCAATCTTATAAAGTTCTCCATCCCATCGCAGTGATCTCTTGGAAGTAGATGGGAGGCTTTAATCTCAATGCAAACTCTCGCGAGAAGGAGGACGCTCATTTGTTCCGTGTGTTGATCAACGTATAGGGGCTTCACAAATGACACTGCAAGGGTTGCCGCCCGAGAAGGTCGTGGAGAAAGGGTAACAACTTTGGCCTCCAGAAAGATCATATGCCTTTCTTGAGCTTCAATTTAGGGTTCCATTGTTGAAGCACCATGGTGCTCATTAAGGATGGAAATGGGTCGCAACTCTAGGACCTTCCTCGAAGTCGTCATCCGGGATGTGAATGAAGTGAAGCCATTCTCATGAAGACGGACATCAAAGTACTCCACGTCTGCTCACTATTTTTGATGATTTCCGCAGTAACTTGGAGATATGTACTTGCCTTCCAGGAAGATGCCCATAGGCATTCCTTAAGAAGCGGGATTTTCATATCCTCAACATCCGGAGTAATGTCCACTATAGGCGCACCATCCTCCATAGTGGGCGGAAAATACGAGAGGGTGTTCCTGGCCAAAATCACTTCGCTACTTTGCACCAAATATTAAGGGTCAGATAGAGGTCCTTTGGAAGGCCAACTTATGCCTCTCCCTCAAAAAATCAGCCCCATTGGTCCTAATCGGAGGTTTCAACCGATAAAGGGCCTTTTTTTGCGGGTGAGCAGATCCACCGCCTATCCTTTTAGTGGGAGTAGCATTTTGAATGGCGCGTGTGAACAGGATCGCGCGTAGGCCTTGCGGAATGAAAACTAAAAAATTTGGCGCGATTTTTTTTTTTTTTTGGTTAATTAAGTATGTATTGACTTTTCAAAGCACTAGGTACAAGAGTGGAACCGGACACAAAAACCATGAACCCGGGGGTGACATACGATGCCACGGAGGGTTCAACGGTGAACCGGTTGTAAGATACAAGGATGAAGTAAGTGCACCGAATGCGCGGCAGCAACGGCGACAAGCATCCTCTAAAATCAGCCAAACACGTGGCAAAAACTAGGCAAAATTCTAATAAAGAGGTCAAGACAACAACCAAAAGGGCTAAGCCAACCCTCCAATGTAGAAATAATGACGGAAAAGGATAGGAGCGCCGTGATGGAGCGAGGGGCCTCAACCTTCGGATAGCAACAAAACATGTAGGGGCGATGGCAGCACCAACGTGACAAGCTATCCAGAAACCGACCATGATTCGGTGGTGAACGAGCGAGAATGCACAGCAAGTAGGGCATTAAGACATTCACAAAAGCGAGAGATATCCGTGGGGCATAATGGCCCGTAAAGTGTAGCCAACGAGCACATGAAGAAATGAACCCAACATATCGTCCACGCAAGGCTCATCATATAATCAAATAGGGCTCCTAGGAAGCAGCTGCACATTATGTGTTGTTTGAAAGATCGCGAGGGGATAGGGCCCAATTTTGTTGGATCCTCCTATTAGGGGTTGTCCGCAAGTTTGGACTAAGTGAGAAAGCTTTGTCCTTGACCATCTTTGTAAGGTGCAAGACAATAGCGGGCAAAAAGAGGTTTTTGCCCCGGAATAGGAGCATTTTTCCGTTCTATCCGAGATAATATGACACAAGGCACCAAGTGAGTACCGGCAATGCGGCTAGAGAAGGAGCGGCCACCAATATGAGCTTGTGCCCACCGGATAAAATCATCCCATGGCCGGTTGTGAGGTTGCAATTAGATGCCTAGAAGCTAGGCCGGTAACCTCACATGCAAAGAACAAGTGGTTTACCGAATCAGGCCGTCGATGGCAGAAGGGACAAGAGCCATCATGGATGCGGCGGTAATGCAATAGGAGGACTTGTGTCGGAAGCCGGTTGAGAGTGGCTAGCCATAGAAGGAAGGCATGGCGCGGAGCAATGACCGGATCCCATATGAAAGAATGCCGGTGCACCCGAGTCCTCCTTAGTCGATGGTGTCCCACGCCGAGGCAATGGAGAAGTTCCCCGATGTATGGCCACACCATGTCAAATACATCTTGCTTACCTTCCACGAGAGTTGGGGCGGGATCCAGCCAAGACATAAGAGTAGGAAGAGTAAGAGATGCGAGCCAATGGTAGAGGAAGAAGTCCCGCACGGTTACTGCCGAGGGATCCTGGATTGATAAATGTCACGACCCGTGAAATGTTTGTAGAGCGGGCTTTTGTCATGCCGGTGATCATACCAAAGTGCCGTTTCCTGCCCATTGCCAAGCTTCCATCCGAAATGCTCATAGAAATCCCTCCGTAGATCTAGGATTTTCTTCCACGTCCTAGGAATAGAAAGTAGGCCGGCTAGCTACCCGAAGTTCGTACTTTTTAAGAAGTTGGAATGTATCCACTTGCACCATAAGGATTCCTTATCGGTAAAGAGCATCCAAATATGTTTGAGGGTCATCGCCTTGTTGCAATCCGCGGTCTGCGAATACCTAATCCTCCCTCCTCTTTGGGGAGGCATATGTCCGTCCGGGCTACCTTCGCCCCCCAATACCAAGGTCGGGACCCTTCCACAGGAATTGGCGAAGGATGAGCTCAATCCTATTCAAGACCGACTTAGGCAAGATGAACACGTAGCCCATAGACATGAATAGAGTGCGGAAACGGACTTAATGAGTTGCAATCTGCCCGCAAAGGATAGGAAACGCTGGGACCACGATCGAGCTCTAGCGATAATCGCATTGACTAGGAAGTCACAATCTACCTTATGGATACGGGAAGATATAATAGGGACTCCAAGGTAAGGAAATGGAAGGGTACCTTCCTGGAAGTGTAGGCTTGCAGCGGATCCAGTGGCGAAGCATAGTAGAGCCACCCGAGAAGAAGATGTCGCTTTTCGGGGGTTCGGTTGGAGGCCGGACCGAGGCGGAGAAAAGTTGAAGTCCTTGCTTGAGTAGCTCAACCGTCCGAAGGTTCCCTTCTGCGAATAATAGGACATCATCCGCAAAGAATAAGTGGGTGAGTCGGGTAGCCTTACACCTCCGAAGTACTTGAATCCCGGGCTAGAGGTCTTGGCATTGAGAATGCCGGGAGAACACTTCCATGACCAACGTGAAGAGATATGGTGAGAGCGGGTCTCCCTGGCGGATGCCTCGAGAGCTGGAGAAAAAGCCGTGCAACTCCCCATTGATGGCTATGGAGAATTTAGGAGTGGAAACACATTCCATAATACGCTCAATGAAGAAGTCCGGGAAGCAAAAAGCTTGGAGCACAATACGGAGGAACCCCAATCGACGAGTGTACATACGCTTTACGAAAGTCCACCTTAATGGCGCATTTGGGAAGGTAGGCATCATGATGAAAATCCGTGAATAACTCCTGGGCAAGCATGATGTTTTCACCGATTCTTCGTCCCCTCACAAAAGCCGTTGCAGTGGGTGAGATAAGGGCCGGTAGGACCTTGCTATCCGATTGGATAGGATCTTTGTAATGCACTTGTAGAGGGTGTTGCAGCGAGCGATCGGGCGAAAGTCATGCATAGCCGCGGCATTAGGGACCTTGGGCACCGGGGAGAGAATGGTTGCATTGATCTCCTTGAAGTCGCCCGGTTCGAAAGAAGTCCTGGATGGCTAGAATAACCGAAGGGCCAACAACATCCCAAGTGGAGACAAAGAACTCAATGTTGAAACCGTCGGGCCAGGGAGCCTTACCTTTAGCAAGGGAGAAGAGAGTGGTCCGGATCTCATCATCATCCGTAACGGGGCGGGATAGGGATGAAAGGTGCTCTTCATGGAGGGTGCACTGCAAATAGGCCTCGGACATCCTCAATGGCGGGCCGAGACATCGGGGGGACCATTCGGTAGGTCTCGAAAATGGTTGATAATGTGCTCCCTAATCCGAGGAAAATGCGTGACCACCTCTCCGGCAAGTCGACAACGAGAAAGTATACGGTTACGAGCATGCCTTCTATTGACGAAGTGGTGGAAATACCGCGTGTTGAGGTCGCCTTCCTTGAGCCAACGTATTCTCGATTTTTGCCGGTAAAAGGACTCCTCCCGCATCCGAAGTGTTGAGAATGTACCTGAGGAGTTCCAGCTCCTTATCCACCAATTCCTGGTTCATAGGGTCCAGTGAAGATCATCCTGAACCGCGGTAAGGGCAATCCGGGCTTGATCGGTCCGAAGGAGATGTCGGAGAAAGAGTTTCTATTAAGCTGCTGAGTCGTGCCTTGAGAAGTTTGAGTCGGCTGCACACTACAAATAGCGGAGTACCTCGAAAAGGAGTAGCCCAAACCTGTTTGACGATGTCCTTGAAGGAAGGATGGGTCATCCAAGTAGTCATAAAACTTGAACGGCTTCCGTGAGGCGGGAGGACTCACAATCCTAACCACCATAGGAGTATGATCCGAGATTCCGGGGGCAAGGAAAGTTGCTTCGAGTAAGAGAAAGTACGGCTCCAATGCTCATTGACGAGAACCCGATCGATCTTGCGTTGCTTGCGTGAGGTTCCAGAGGAGGTAGACCATGTATAACGATGCCCTACGTACCTCAAATCATCTAGACCCACCTGTGAAAGGCACTCCCCAAACTCTTCGAAGGCCGGGATCCAAGTATTGGAACTACCCAACCTATCGAATGGTCCCTGATGGCATTGAAGTCCCCGACCACCAGCCAAGGTTCATGGTTGGCATTTATCCGAACAAGCTCAGCCCAAAGGGTCCGCCTTCAGCTGAACGTATGCCCACCATAAACAGCGAGAGAAGGTAAGTCTTGTTCATATCTATCAATCGGACTGTGCATGAATCAATTGGGAAGATATCGATAGAACAAGTAAATCAATCACAAGAAGATCCCATCCGATCCATATCCTCCCAAGTGGTGAGTGATCATAATTAGCTATCCACCGCCAATGAGGAGCTAAAGTGGCGGAAATTGCCTCAAACGAAGACGCTTTAACTTTCGTCTCAAGTATGCCAACAAAGGAGAGCCGATTTCGACGGATTAGGGAACGGATCTCCGCTTGTCTAAGGGGGTCAACTAGGCCCCTAATATTCCAAAAGCTGAAAAACATATATATAAGAGGGTGGGGATGGGGCTTACCATCATTTATTGCGGCCCTTCTTCTTCCTAGACTTATGGTTGCCCGTCTTGGAAGAGGAGGGGCTGCTTGCCTTCCCGATGCTCGTCGGAGGAACCACGATAGGTTCTTGTGGGCGAGGTTGTTCAATGCCACCCTCGGGAGGCCACAAACCGTCGCCCGTGATCTAGTCACGGGAGGGGACGGGGAGGAAATATCATCCTCCGATGCGCTGCCAATGTCACTCCGAGATTGGCCTTCATTTTCCGATCCAGTGGACCGTATGGATTCGGCCCTAGGAGAAGCAATCCGAAAGGGAGGGCTGATGTACACCCCCCAAAAGTGAGTCAAGAAGCTGAATCGGCGGTGGCGATCAGCATGTTGAGGCACTACAAGTGGTTGATTCCGCAATTCTTTGGGAGTGGGGAGGTCGATCACAACCATGGGCGGTGGGCCGTGGTGTGCAGGCTTCGGTGGGGAGGGGTTTGGGCGGGAGCATCCGCCTGCGTCTGCATCTTTCTTGCGCCTCTCATTCTTCCTTGTGACCTGATGCCACTCCTCCGTGGGTTGCTTTTGAGGTTGATGTTCCGAGGTGGAACAACCGGGACAGCATAAGGGAAAGCGAGCGAACCCCGCCTGTGACCAAAGACAGAACATGAGGGACATGTGAGGGGTTGCCACTCAAACTCCACTCCAACCTTGTAAAGTTCTCCATCCCATCGCAGCTTGATCTCTTCGGGACGGGGCCGGGAGGCCTTAATCTCAATGCAAACTCTCGCGAAGGAGAGACGCCTCATTTGTTCCGTGTCGTTGATCAACGTATAGGGGCTTCCCAATGACACTCGCAATACAACTTATACCCGTAGAGGACCCGAGAGAAAGGGGAACTTCTTTCGGGCGAACCCAAACGGGAGAGCATCATATACTCCTTTTTTGAGCTTCAATTTAGGGTTCCATTGTTGAAGCACCATGGTGCTATTAAGGATGGAAATGGGTCCCAACTCTAGGACTTTCCTCCCGAAGTCATCATCCTGGAATGTGAATGAAGTAGAAGCCATTTTCATGAAGACGGACATCAAGGACCCGAGCTCCCACGTCTTCTTGATGATTTCCTCCGTTAACTTAAAGTACACCTTCCTTCCAAGGAAGCCGCCAATGAGGCATTCCCTAAGAAAGGGATTTTCATGTGCTACAACATCCGGAGTAATGTCCACTATAGGCGCACCATCCTCCATAGTGGGCGGAAAATACGAGAGGTTGTAGCCTTTGGTCATCACCTTGGCTACCTTAGCCCAATTTAGCGGCTGGTGCCCCTGTCCGGAGTATGTCCTTTGGCCGGTGGAGCTTACGCCTCTCCCCTTAACAATGTCAGCCATGGTCCTGGAGGTTTCACCCATCAAAGGGCCTTTTTGTGGCGCAACAGCAGCACCATCCTGTCCTTGCCGAGTGGGAGTAGCCCGTCTGGATCTACCTCGGCTCCTGCTGCGACGAGGATCGCGGTCCGGTCTTCGCATTCATTACGCTCAGCCCCACCCATGGGACGAGCATTAACATCCGCCGGAGCCTGTCTACTATCTCCATTCATAGTGGTCGCGGGGTTGGTAACTACAGCGAGTGTCCGCTTGCAACACAGCAAAGCATGTATCCCAGAATCGGCGGGAGTATTGGCATCACAACAGACTATATCTACTACCGACTCGTGTCTATTTATGCCATCCGAATCAACACCGGCCAGGCCACCAGCAACCAATCCAAGCAACAGGAGCAGGTTGTGAAATAATTTTAGGTAAGGAAGAAGGAATTACCTCTTCCACGACTTGCGTACAAGCTGGGGGTTCAAGTTGACGAGGAGACGGGCCGAATCAGTATTTTGACTAGCGGAATGTCCCGGGCCAGGTATGAGCCACCGAAGAAATCGCGTAGGAGCGGTTTCTTGTAGGGAATGTATCAGCCACAAGCACTCCACCAAAACTCACCAAACTTGGAGGGATGGAAGGGCATAAAAGGAGAATCTTGCCTTCCAAAAATTAGTCCAAACCAGCAGCGGGAATGCCTAGGATCAAGAAAACTTCGTCGGGTATACAGTACCCCAACAAACCAGAGCAGAAGAATTGCAGAAGCTCTACCCGCCAAGATACAGCATGACTTCTCACGAAAATGGGAGGGATGATTATGGATATAGAGAGGAACTTGCCTTCCAAAAATCAGCCCAAACCGCCGCCGGGAATGATCGGGATCGACGAATCTTCGTCGGGTGAACAGTACCATGACGAACCAGAGAGCAGAATATTGTGGGAGCTCTACCGGCCAGATTACTCCACAAAAGCTCACCAAATTTTGAGGGTTTATAGATCAAGTGAAGGCGAGGTCGTCCATCAAAAATCAGCCCAAACCAGCCGCAGATGTAGCTAGAATCAGAAATCTACTCCGGATGAGCAGCATCGAGGCGAGCCAGGGACAGCAGAAACTTGAAGGGGTGTTACAGCCACACCACTCCCCGCAATCTCACCAAATTTGGAGGGATAGAAGAGGAGGGGAATACCTAGTCGTCCTCCAAAAACCAGCCAAAACCGCCACCAGGGGAGGTCGGGATCTACGTTTCTACGCCGGGTGAACAGTACCACGACGAACCAGAGCAGCAGAAACTTGAAAAGGCTCTACCGGTCGGAGTACACCTCGTCTGCTCACCAAATTTTGAGGGATGAGAGAGGAGCTGAAGGGGAAGGTTGAGTCAAGAAAATCAGCCAATTCCGCAGCCTGAATCGGCCGGAATCTCCATTTCCGTCGCTGGTGAACAGTACCCGCGGGCAGGCGGCGCCGAGAGGTTTTGGATTTGGGCGCGTGAACAGAACGCGCGTGGCCCTAGGCGAAATAAAAATTCTTGCGCGATTGTTTTTTTTTTTTTTTTGGGTAAGTTAAGTATGTATTTACTTTTCAACGCACTAGGTACAAAAGGAGGCCGAGCACAAAAACCTTGACCCCATTAGGACACATGTTGTCCTAGCGGGGTCAAAGGTGATATGGCGCAAGACAAGTTTGAGTGCAAGGGCTGTCCCCAAAGGCCAAACACGCGGCCGAAAACATATACCAGAAAATAAACACCAGGCAGCCAATAAAACGGCCGACGAAACTAAGACCTACAAGGCCAAAACAGCAGCCAAAAGGAGAGTAAAACTAGCAAGAGCCTAAGGCCAAACCTCAAAGATGGAAGAGGAGAGTCCCCAGCTTCTTTGTACTTGGCGGTTCCGCGGGAGGTCGGCGACGCTTCCAAACGAGAGGGCTTTGTCCTTAACCACTTTGACTAGGTGCTTGATCAAGCCCGGAATAAAAAAGGGGCTTGTCGCGAAATAAGATGTCGTTCCGCTCGGTCCAAATGATGTGGAGGGAGTGCCCGAGTGAGAACCTAGATATCCGGTGGGAGAAAGATGCGTCGCCCGAGTGCTTCATCGCCCATCGGATGTTGTCTTGCCACGGTCGGTTCCTCCATGCAAGTTGGCATTTGGTCGCCCAAAACCTTGCTAGGCTATTGGTGACCGAGCACCCAAAATATAGGTGATCCACGGAGTCCGGCGTCCTTCGGCAAAAGGCACACGTACCTTCGGCAATTCTGCGATATTGTAACAGCAAGGTTTGGGAAGGGATGCGGTTGAGGGTAACTAACCACATGAGGAAGGCGTGCCGTGGTGTAAGAGCCCGATCCCACACGAAAGTGTGCCATGGAACAACGCGGCCTTTGGACCCGATGAGCTCCCGAGCCGACGCAACCGAGAAGGAACCGGAATGGTGAGCTTGCCAAGTGAAGATATCCACCTGGTCATCTATAAAAGTGGGGGCCGGCTCGGACCATCCCCTAATGGTATCCAAATCTGAGATGGTTGCCACTCGGAGTCATAGAGTGATCGAACCGTGGCATCATGGGGGGTCTTGGATCGGTAGATATCCGCATTACTAAAGAGTTTGTGTAGGGGGCCTTTATCATGCCACCAATCGTACCAAAAAGCCGTGGATCGCCCATCCTTGATCTTCCATCTAAACCGTAGTGAGAAATCCGAGCGGAGCTCCAAAATCTTCTTCCATGCCCATGAACGGAACGTGGGTTTGGAAGCTACCCAAAAGTTGGTCTTCTTCAAGAACGTAGAATGAATCCACTTACACCATAGTGATTCTTTGTCGATTAAAGAGAATCCAAATATGTTTAAGCATCAAGGCTCTATTGCAATCGACTAGCTCTCGGATACCTAAGCCCCCTCTTCTCTAGGCTTACAAATAACTGCAGACCAGGATACTTTGGCACCCCCAACCCTTAGGACCGGGCCCTTCCAAAGGAACCTGTCTAAGGATGAGTTCGATATCGTGCAAGGTAGACTTAGGGAGGGTGAACATACTAGCCCAATAAACATGTACCGAGTGCAAGACAGATTTGATCAATTGAAGGCGTCCGGCATAAGATAGAAAACGCCGTGACCAAGATCGACTCTTCTAGTGATGGAGTCCACCAGTACTTTGCAATCGGACTTGCCTAGTCTAGTTGCAATGATGGGAACGCGTAAGTAGCGAAACGGAAGGTTACCTTGTTGGAAGCCCGGGCAAGACCGAATCTGGTCATGGAGTGTTGTTGTGCCCCCCGAGAAGAATATATCGCTCTTGTTCCCGTTCGGCACCAAACCGGACCACCCCGAGAACGGAAGGAGCCCCTCCTTGAGCGGTTGAATCGAGCCCAGTGCGCCTCGGAGAATAGCAAAGACATCATCAGCAAAGAACAAATGGGATAGCTTTGTGGATTTACACCTCCAAAAGTACTTGAAACCCGGGAGATTAGTCTTGGTCCGAAGGATACCCGAGAAGACTTCCATAACCAAAGTAAAAGGTAGGGGGATAAGGGATCGCCCTGCCGAATGCCTCTACTACTAGAGAAGAAACCATGTAGCTCGTCGTTGATAGCAATGGAAAACCGTGGGGAGGTAATGCACTCCATAATCAATCGGATGAAGAAATCCGGGAAGGAAAAAGCATGTAAAACCAACTCGAGGAAGGCCCAATCCACCGTATCATAGGCCTTTTGGAAGTCGACTTTGATGGCGCATTTAGGAAGATATGGCTCGTGGTGAAAATCGGCAAATAACTCTTGGGCGAGCAAAATATTGTCGCTAATCCTTCTCCCCTTGACAAAGGCCGATCGTGACGGACTAATGATGAAGGGCGAGACATGCAGCAATCGTGAAGCACTGACCGGGACTATCGACGAAGAGGTTTTCAAATTCATTCAAATTATTACTTCGATCCGAAGGCCAACACAATAGAAGGAATCCTATGATGTTATCCCATGCTAATGTATACGGAGCGTAAAGGCTTGCTTTGAGCACTCTAATTTCTTCAAAGTATAATGATGCCGGTGGCATGGCCCAAGAACAATGGCCGGATAAGAGGAATTCTTCGTCGAGATGAATAGTAGCACCGGAGAACGAACAATAGAAACTTGCGGGGGCTCTACCGTTGAAAATACTCCAAGGTTCGCTCACCAAATTTTGAGAGATGAGAGAGGAGATGGAGAGGAATGTTGTGTCAAAAATCAGTCCATTCCGCCACCGGAGTCGCCGGAAGAACCATTTTCGTAGAGAGGTAAGTCGATCCCGGACGGTGGGACGAAACGTTTCCAAATTCACGCGATTGTTCGTCTTTCATAAATTCAAGAAATTTCACCTCGACTATAAATACGAACGCCTTCGACATGCCCCGTTAATTATTACTCCGATCCCGAATGCCAACACAATAGGACCGAAATCCTATGATGTTATCCCATGCTAATGTATACAGAGCGTAGGTTTGCTTTGAGCACTCTAATTTCTTCAAAGTAACAGCACCGGAGGCATCGCACTGCTACAATGGTTGGAATGCGGAATTGTTCGTCGGTTGAACAGTAGCGACGAACCGTAACAACGAAGCTTGCGAGGGCTCTATCGTCGAAAATACTCCATGATTGCTCACCAAATTTTGAGGGATGAGAGAGGAGATGGAGAGGAATGTTGTGTCCAAAAATCGGTCCCATTCCGCCAAGAGTCGGCCGGAATCCCCATTTTCACAGCGGGTGAACACTACCCGCGACCGTGACGCGAGGTTTTCAAATTAATGCGATTGTTCCTCTTTCATAAATTTAAGAATTTCACCGCTAACTGTCAAATACGAATGCCTCCGACTCCTCGTTAATCATTACTCCGATCCCGACGACAACACATTAGGAGCGGAATCCTGTGATGTTATCCCATGCTAATGTATACGAGTTTAGGCTTTCTTTGGGACCACTAATTTCTTCAAAGTAACAGCATTGGAGGTTTGACCCTACTACAATGGCCGGAATGTAGAATTCTCCAGTCGGATGAACAGTAGCCTGACGAACCGGAACACCGAAGCTTGCGGGGGTCTTCCTTCGAAAATAATCCACGAATGCTCACCAAATTTTGAGGGATGAGAGAGGAGATGGAGAGGAAGGTTGTGTCCAAAAATCAGTCCATTCCGCCTCCGTAGTCGGCCGAAATCACCATTTTTGCAGCGGGTGAACAATACCCGCGTGATTGTCGGACGAAAGGTTTTAAAATTCACACGATTATTTTTTTTTTTTAAGGAAATTCTTAATTCACGCGATTGTTTTTTTTTTTGGGTTAAGTAAGTATGTATTGACTTTCCAAAGCACTAGGTACAAGAGAGAAACCGGACACAAAAACCAAGAACCGAAGGTGGCATTGTTTTATGCCACAAAAGGGTTCAACGGTGAACCGATTGTAAGATGCAATATTGAGCTAAAAGCATCCAAACGCATAGTAACCACATCAAAAGGGGCTTTTTATAGTCACGCCAAACAAGCGGCACAATGCAAGAAATCTAGTAAGAGGGTCAAAAAAATGCGTCAAAAGGGAAAAGCCAACCCTCCACGAGGTAGGTGTATGGACCAAGTGGGTAGGGCGACAAAAAAGATAGTACTCGCCCTATTCACAGCAATGAGGCAAAAAAGAGGGAGGTGCTACGCCGAGTTGCCAGGGAATGGCGCAAAGCAGGAATCAAAGTTAGCGGTAGTAGATGGTGAGCGGTGGGAGGCCTCAACCTTCGGACAGCGGGAAAGCCGACACGAGGGGAGTAATGGAAGCATCGGCAGCAACATGTTGGCGAAGAACCGATCAAGTCTCGGCAAAGAACCGGGAGAAAGGTAGAAAATCAGCAACCGGGGATGCGGAGGTTTCTGTCACCAAGTGAATGATTCGGTGAGATAACCAGTAGAAGGGAACCTAGTCAAGGAAACAAGAACCCACCATAGCGGAGAGTAACATCCAGCGAGGCTCGAAGATCGAGGCCCCCGAATAGTCAAGCGCAGCTAGGCATGAGGTTGTGGTGCTTGAAAGATGGCGGGGGAAAGGGCCTAATTTTGCTGAAGTATTCTATTCAGGGGTGTCCGATGCAGGCGAAGCAAGAGAGCTTTGTCCTTGACCATCTTTGTAAGGTGCAAGGTAATAGAGGGCATAAATAGGTTCTTACCACGAAACAAGACGTTATTCCGTTCAATCCCGGATGATATGACATAGAGCACCAAGTGAATACCTAGCAATACGGCTAGAAAAAGACCGGCCACCAATGTGAGCTTGTCCCAACGTATGAAGCCTTTCCATGGGCGGTTTGTCCAGTCGAGATTGCAATTGGACGCCCAGTGGAAGCCGATTGCCGATGACCTCACAACTAAAGAAGAGGTGATTTACCGAGTCCGGTTGGCGATGACATAAAGCACAAGATCCATCTTGTATTCTACGGTAATGTAGGAGGAGTACTTGTGTGGGGGGGGATTGGGTATGGCAAGTCTAGCTAGCCATGAAGGCATGGCGCGGTGCAAAATCCGAACCCCAAATGAAAGAGTGCCAATGCACCCTCCCTTTTGTCCCGATAATGTCCCATGCCGATGCAATGGTGAAGTCTCCTGATGCATTGCCCCAAGTAAAAACATCTTTCTTTTCTTCTTCTACGAACGTGGGTGCCGGATTCAGCCAAGAGACATGAGTGTATGTAGAGTAGTAGAGGCGAGCCAATGAGAGAGGAAGAAGTCTTTCACGGTTACCTTCCTGGGGAATCCTGGGCCGGTAGATGTCACGATGTGAAGTGCTTGTAGAGAGGACTTTTGTCATGCCATTAATCAAACCGAGGGCCGTCCCATGCCCATTACCAATCAACCATCCTAAATGACGGTGGAACTCCGAGCGTAGCTCCGGAATTTTCTTCCACGACCATGAGCGAGAAAGTAGGTTTATTGGCCACCTTCACGCGATTGTTCGTCTTTCGTAAATTCAAGAATTTCACCTCGACTATGAAATACGAATGCCCTCGATTGCCCCGTTGATCAATACTCGATCCACGAAGGCCAACAAAATAGGGACCGGAATCCTACGATGTTATCCCATGCTAATGTATACAAGAGCGTAGGCTTGCTTTGAGCACTCTAATTTCTTGAAAACCAACAGCACCGGTGCATGACCCGGCAACAATGGCCGGAATGCGAGAATTCTTCGTCGGATGAACAGGTAGCCCGACGAACTAGAACAATGAAGCTTGTGGGGGCTTTACCATCGAAAATTCTCCATGATTGCTCACCAAATTTTGAGAGAAGAGAGAGGAGATGGAGAGGAATGTTCTGTCCAAAAATCAGTCCATTCCGCCACCGAGTCGGCCGGAATCCCCATTTTCGCAACGGTGAAACGAGCGGTTGTGGACGAGATGTTTTCAAATTCATGCTATTGTTCGTCTTTCATAAATTCAAGAATTTCTCCTCGACTATGAAATACGAATGCCTCCGAATGCCCTCGTTACTCATTACTCCGATCCCGAAGGCCAACACAATAGCAACGGAATCTGTGATGTTTTCCCATGCTAATATATACAGAGCGTAGGCTTGCTTTGAGCACTATAATTTCTTCAAAGTAACAGCACCGGTGGAATGACCCGGCTACAATGGCCGGAATCACGGAATTCTTCGTCGGATAAACAGTAGCCCGGAGAACCGGAACAACAGAAACTTGCAGGGGCTCTACCGTCGAAAATACTCCATGATCGCTCACCAAAATTTGAGGGATGAGAGAGGAGATGGAGAGGTATGTTGTGTGCAAAAATCAATCCATTCCGCCACCGGAGTCGGCCGGAGTCAACATTTTCGCAGCTAGTGAACAAGATCCGCGTGATTATCGACGAGAGGTTTTCAAATTCACGCGATTGTTTTTTTTTTTTGTTAATTAAGTATGTATTGACTTTTCAAAGCACTAGGTACAAGAGTGGAACCGGACACAAAAACCATGAACCCGGGGTGGCATACGATGCCACGGAGGGTTCAACGGTGAACCGGTTGTAAGATACAAGGATGAAGTAAATGCACCCGAATGTCGCAAAGAACGGCAACAAGCTGCCTCTAAAAGCAGCCCAAACACGTGGCCAAAACTAGGCAAAAATCTAGTAAAGAGGTCAAAACAACAACCAAAAGGGCTAAGCCAACCCTCCAATATAGAAATAATGACGGCCAAAAAAGATACCAAGCGCCGTGATGGAGCAGGGGGCCTCAACCTTTGGACAAGCAGCAGAACATGTAGGGGCGATGGCAAAGCACTAACGTGACAAGCTATCCGAAACCGACCATGATTCGGTGGTGAATGAGCGAGAATGCACAGCAAGTAGGGCATCAAGACATTCACAAAAGCGAGAGATATCCGTGGGGCATAATGGCCCGTAAAGTATAGCCAACGAGCACATGAAGAAATGAACCCAACACATCCACGCAAGGCTCAAGCATATAATCAAATAGGGCTCCTAGGATGCAGCTACACATTATGTGTTGTTTGAAAGATCGCAGGGGATAGGGCCCAATTTTGTTGGATCCTCCTATTCCAGGGGTTGTCAACACGGACTAAGTGAGAAAGCTTTGTCCTTGACCATCTTTGTAAGGTGCAAGACAATAGCGGGCAAAAAAGAGGTTTTTGCCCCGGAATAGGGCATTGTTCCGTTCTATCCAGATAATATGACACAAGGCACCAAGTGAGTACTGGCAATGCGGCTAGAGAAGGAGCGGCCACCAATATGAGCTTGTGCCCACCGGATAAAATCATCCCATGGCCGGTTGGTCCAGGTGAGGTTGCAATTAGATGCCCAAGTAGAAGCTAGGCGGCCGGTGACCTCGCGATGCAAAGAACAAGTGGTTTACCGAATCAGGCCGTCGGTGGCGGAAGGGACAAGAGCCATCATGGATGCGGCGGTAATGCGATAGGAGGACTTGTGTCGGTAGCCGGTTGAGAGTGGCTAGCCATAGAAGGAAGGCATGGCGTGGAGCAATGACCGGATCCCATATGAAAGAATGCCGGTGTACCCGAGTCCTCTTTAGCCTCGATGGTGTCCCACGCCGAGGCAATGGAGAAGTTCCCCGAAGTATGGCCACACCATGCGAATACATCCCGCTTACCTTCCACGAGAGTTGGGGCGGGATCCAGCCAAGACATAAGAGTAGGTAGAGTAAGAGATGCGAGGCCAATGGTAGAGGAAGAAGTCCCGCACGGTTACCTGTCGAGGGATCCTGGATTGATAAATGTCACGACCCGTGAAATGCTTGTAGAGCGGGCTTTTGTCATGCCGGTGATCATACCAAAGTGCCGTTTCCTCGCCCATTGCCAAGCTTCCATCCGAAATGCTCATAGAAATCCCCCGTAGGTCTAGGATTTTCTTCCACGTCCGAGAACATAAAGTAGGCCGGCTAGCTACCCGAAGTTCGTACTTTTTAAGAAGTTGGAATGTATCCACTTGCACCATAAGGATTCCTTATCAGCAAAGAGCATCCAAATATGTTTGAGGGTCATCGCCTTGTTGCAATCCGCGGTCTGCGAATACCCAATCCTCCCTCCTCTTTGGGGAGGCATATGTCCGTCCAGGCTACCTTCGCCCCCAATACCAAGGTCGGGACCCTTCCATAGGAATTGGCGTAGGATGAGCTCAATCCTATTCAAAGACCGACTTGGGCAAGATGAACACAAGAGCCCAATAGACATGAATAGAGTGCGAAACGGACTTAATGAGTTGCATCCGCCCGCGAAGGATAGGAAACGCTGGGACCACGATCGAGCTCTAGCAAGAATCGCATTGACTAGGAAGTCACAATCTACCTTACGGATACGGGAAGATATAATAGGGACTCCAAGGTAACGAAATGGAATGGTACCTTCTTGGAAGTGTAGGATTGGCGGATTCGGTGGCGAAGCATAGTAGAGCCACCCGAGAAGAAGATGTCGCTTTTCTAGGGGTTCGGTTGGAGGCCGGACCGGGCGGAGAAAAGTTGAAGTCCTTGCTTGAGTAGCTCAACCGTCGAAGGTTCCCTTCGCGAATAATAGGACATCATCTCGCAAAGAATAAGTGGGTGAGTCGGGTAGCCTTACACCTCCGAAGTACTTGAATCCCGGGCTAGAGGTCTTGGCATTGAGAATGCCGAGAGAACACTTCCATGACCAACGTGAAGAGATATGGTGAGAGCGGGTCTCCCCGGCGGATGCCGCGAGAGCTGGAGAAAAAGCCGTGCAACTCCCCATTGATGGCTATGGAGAATTTAGGAGTGGAAACACATTCCATAATACGCTCAATGAAGAAGTCCGGGAAGCCAAAAGCTTGGAGCACAATACGGAGGAACCCCCAATCGACAGTGTCATACGCTTTACGAAAGTTCACCTTAATGGCGCATTTGGGAAGGTAGGCATCATGATGAAAATCCGTGAATAACTCCTGGGCAAGCATGATGTTGTCACCGATTCTTCGTCCCCTCACAAAAAGCTGTCCGTGTGGGTGAGATAAGGGCCGGCGGGACCGCTGCTATCCGATTGGATAGGATCTTTGTAATGCACTTGTAGAGGGTGTTGCAGCGGGCGATCGAGCGAAAGTCATGCATACCGCGGCATTAGGGACCTTGGGCACCAGGGAGAGAATGGTTGCATTGATCTCCTTGAAGTCACCCGGTTCGAAAGAAGTCCTGGATGGCTAGGATAACCGAAGGGCCAACAACATCCCAAGTGGAGACAAAGAACTCAATGTTGAAACCGTCCGGGCCAGGAGCCTTACCTTTAGCAAGGGGAGAAGAGAGTGGTCCGGATCTCATCATCCGTAACGGGCGGGATAGGGATGAGAGGTGCTCTTCATGGAGGGTGCATTGCAAATAGGCCCGGACATCCTCAATGGCAAGCCGAGACACCGGGGGGTCCATTCAGGTAGGTCTCGAAAGTGGGCGATAATGTGCTCCCCGATCCGAGGAAAATCTATGACCACCTCCGCAGCCGAGTCAACAACAGAAAGTATACGGTTCGAGCATGTCTTCTATTGACGAAGTGGTGGAAATACCGCGTGTTGAGGTCGCCTTCCTTGAGCCAACGTATTCTCGATTTTTGCCGGTAAAAGGACTCCTCCTACATCCGAAGTGTTGAGAAAGTATCGAGGAGTTCCAGCTCCTTATCTACCAATTCCTGGTTCATAGGGTCCAATGAAGATCATCCTGAACCGCGGTGAGGGCAATCCGGGCTTGGTCAATCCGAAAAGATATATCGAGAGAAAGAGTTTCTGTTGAGTTGTTTTAAACGCGCCTTTATGAGCTTGAGTCGGCAGCACACTACAAACATAGGGGTACCTCGAAAAGGAGAATCCCAAGCTTGTTTGACGATGTCCTTAAAGGAAGGGTGGGTCGTCCCAAGATAGTCGAAGAACTTGAAGGGCTTCCGTGAAGGCTGGAGGATTCACAATCCTAGCCACCATAGGAGTATGATCCGAGATTCCCGGGCGAGAAAAGATGCTTCGAATAAGAGAAGGAGTGGCTCCAATGTGCATTGATAAGGACCCGATCAATCTTACGCTGTTTGCGCGAGATACCCGAGGGCGTAGACCAAGTATAACGATGCCCAACGTACCTTAAGTTATCCAGGCCCGCCTGTGAGAGGCACTCACCAAACTCGTCGAAGGCTGGTATCCAGGTGTTAGAACCGTCCAACCTATCCGAGTGGTCCTTGATGGCATTAAAATCACCAGCTACCATCCATGGTTCGTGGCCCGCACTTAACCGAACAAGGTCGGATCCACGGAGTTCGACGAGAGCTGAATGTATGTCCACCGTATACAACCGAGAGAAGACATGTTTTGTCCATGTCAATCGCCCGAGCTTGTGTGTGCATCAGCCGAGAAGAGACCGATATAACAAGCAAATCTATGACCCAGAGGATCCCACCCAATCCATATCCTCCCAAGCGGTGAGTGATCATAGTTAGCTAGCCATCGCCAACCGGGAACTAAGGAGGCAGATATTGCATCAAAAGAGGAAGCTTTGACTTTCGTCTCCAAGATGCCAACAAAAGAAAGGCGATTTCTTCGGATGAGAGAACGGGTCTCTTGTCTCAGGGGGTCAACTAGACCCCTAATATTCCAAAAGCCGAAAAACATATATACAAGAGGGGTGTGGAACGGGGTTACCATCCTTTCTTACGGCCCTTCTTCTTCCTAGACTTATGGTTGCCCGTCTTAGAAGAGGAGGGGCTGCTTGCCTTCCCCGAAGGTGTTCGAGGAGCTATAAGAGGCTCTTTGGGGTCGTGGTTGCGGTAAGCCATCATTCGGTGCACAAACCGTCGTGCGTGATCTAGTCATGGGTGGAGAAGGGGATGAGATATCATCTTCGAGTCACTCGCCAATATTACTCACCGATTGGCCTTCATTTTCTCGATCCAGATGATAGCACGAAGCAGCCGGGGGAGCAATCCGACAAGGAAGGTTGGTGCAGTCCCTCCCGAGGAGAGTCCAGAGGCTGGAGAGGTAATGGGCTGAGCCGCAGGCCGGGAGCTGCAGGGAGGGTGGCCATGCACTTCGAGAGGGGCAGTGGGGAGTGTCTCGGCCATAGGTTCGGGCTGAGCGAGCCCGGTTCGGCGAGAAGGGGCAGGCGGGTGCGGCCATCTGCTGTTACGTTGCATTCTTCCTCCCGTCATTTTTCCCCTTAACTTGCTGCCACTCATGTTGAGGTTGTTGTTGGGGGAAGGTTCTATAACTTTCCGAACAGCACAGGGAAATGTAGCGGCTCCCGCTTGTGGCCAAAGACCGAGCGGGACGGGCAAACAAGGGGCTGCCACTCATATTCCACCCCTATCTCGCAATACCTCTCCATCCCACCTTATTTTGATAACTTCGGGACGAGGTCGGGCTGCCTTTATCTCAACACAAACTCTAACATAAGAGAGGCGCTTCATTTGTTCAAGTATGTTGGTCAACATAGAGGGGTTTGCCAATCACACTAGCAATGCGACTAATACCCGTCGAGGACCATAGGGAGAGCGGGACATCCTTGAGGCGTACCCAAACCGGGAGGGCGTCATATCACACCCTTCTTAAGCTTCAATTTGGGGTCCCAAGGCTGCAGCAACATGGTACGATTAAGTATGGATATGGGACCCATCTCGAGGACTTTCCGTCTAAAATCTCCATCCGGGATATGAATGAGGTAGGAGCCACTATCATGGAGACGGACATCAAGTACATGCTCACCCCATGTCTTCTTAATAATTTCTTCCGTTAGCTTGAAGTATAGCTTCCTCCCGAGGAAGCATCCAATTATGCATTCCTTAAGAAACGGATTTTCATGTGTTACAACATCCGGAGTGATGTCAACTATGGGTTCTCCATCCTCTACAGTTAGGGGGGACAAAAGATAAATTGTATCCTTTGGTCATCACCTTGGCGACCTTGGCCCAAGTCCGCAACCGTCCATTCTCGGTTTGGGACTTCAATCGACTAGAACTACGACTCCCGCCCTCGACGACTTCAGCCATAGTTCGAGATGGTCCCTCCGTTAGTGAACCCTTCGTGGCCCGCCCGTGGCATCATCCAAAACTTGGCGCGACCTAGATGCACGTCTACCTCGGCTCCGACTACGTCTAGGGTCACGGTCTAATCTACGCTGTCCAATGTGCTCAGCCCCCAACATAGGACCATTATTCACATCAGTCCTAGCCCCATTAGCAGCCATCCCCTCGCTCAGCAAATACATTACCGGTCGGACAAGCAGCGAGGTTCTACAGCGGTACCCGAGTTCAAAACAACATCGGTTATACTAGCAGCACCAGACTTAGTATTACCCCTCTCCGTCCCAGCTTCCCTCCGTTTGCCTTTCCTTGGCATTAGAACCAGCCAGCCCACCAACAACCAGATCACCAGCAAGAGGGGCATGTTGCGATACAAATTCAGGGGACGAAAGAAGGAATTACCTCATCCGTGGAGGCCATACAAGTTGTAGGAGCATCATCCAAGACCACCGGTTGGGAGCTATCAGTCATCACCAGCCACATTCAATGAGAACCACCAGTAGCAGTGAAGCAGTTTCTTGCAGGGAATTGCAGAAGCTCTACCCGCCAAGATACAGCATGACTTCTCACGAAAATGGGAGGGATGATTATGGATATAGAGAGGACCTTGCCTTCCAAAAAACAGCCCAAACCGCCGCGGGAATGATCAGGATCGACGAATCTTCGTCGGGTGAACAGAGCCACGACGAACCAGAGAGCAGAATATTGCGGGAGCTCTACCGGCCAGATTACTTCCCAAAAGCTCACCAAATTTTGAGGGATGATTAGGGATAAAGAAAGGGACTTGCCTTCCAAAAATTAGCCCAAACCGACACCAGGTTGGCCGGACTGAGCAAGTCGTCGCCCGGTGAGCAGTGTGTCGAAGCACCAGAACAGCCGAGATGTGCAGAGGCTCGCCCGACCAGAATACTCCACGACTTCCCACCAAATTTGGAGGGATGATTAGGGGGAATGAAGAGGAGATTACCTTCCAAAAATCAGCCAAAACCGCCGCCAGGAGAGGCTTGGATCTACGTTTCTACGCCGGGTGAACAGAACCCCGACGAACCAGAGCAGCAGAAATTTGAAAAGGCTCAACCGGTCGGAGTACACCTCGTCTGCACACCAAATTTTGAGGGATGAGAGAGGAGGGGAAGGGGAAGCTTGAGTCAAAAAATCAGCCAATTCCGCCGCCTGAATCGGCCGGAATCGTCCATTTCCGCCGCCTGATGAACAGTGCCCACGGGGCAGGCGCCGAGAGGTTTTTGGATTTGGGCGCGTGAACAGAACGCGCGCGGCCCTAGGCGAAATGAAAAAAAATAAAAAAATTCTTCACGCGATTGTTTTTTTTTTTTGGGTAAAGGTAAGTATTATATTGACTTTTGGCATAGCGCAAGTACACATCAAAAGAGAGACCGGACACTACAAAACCTTGCACTAGAACCGACGCCGATCGATGTCGGGACAAGTGCAAGAGTGACTCGGTACAAAAGGGAGCAGTAGCTCGCGTGTAACGAGAAAGCTCGGCCAAGCAAGTAAACCCGAACATAGACATACAAGCAATCGAACAACCCTCTAGCTAGCTAAAAATAGAAGGGTCGATATCCCAACTCGCCCGCAACCTCTTGTTGCAAGGAGTGTGTTGTACATGCTTGAAGGTAAGCGCCTTGTCCCTTACAACCTTCGGAAGGTGCTGATTGATTGCCGGTATGTAGAGGGGTTTGTTGCGAAACAAGATGCAGTTCCTCTCCCTCCATATGATGTGACAAAGAGCACCGAAGGAGAAACGGGCGATCCTGGTGATGGAAGGAACGACCACCGATATGGTGGATGGCCCAATGGAGGTTGTCCTCCCAAAGCAACGATTAAACCAAGGGAGATTACATTTTGCAGCCCAAAACGACGCCAGCGAACCGGTGTGTTGACAGCCAAAAAACAAATTGTCTATGCTATCCGGTCTAAGTCGACAAAATGTACGAAGTCGCTTCAAAGAATTCTGTTATATGTGAAGAGTAGTACCTGGGTGGGGAGCCGCTTCAATGTGATAAGCCGAGGTGAAAAGAATGCCTCGGGGACATAGCACTCGCTCCAAACGAAAGAATGCCATGACTTAATGTCTCGCATGGACGAATGGAGATCCATGCCGAGGCAATTGAAAAAATCCCGATGTATGGCCAATCCATTGAAAGCTATCGGAGCGTCTTTGATCTAGCAGTGGGAGCTGCTCGGGCCGAGGAATTAATGATAGAACGTACCTCGGAAGGAGATCCCGATCCCAAGAAATATTCAGCCACTCGTGGCCTTGCGAGGAATGCCCGATCCGTTAATCTGGGTATTGGAGAAAACCTTGTCAAGAGGTCCCCGAGGATGCCATGGATCGGACCGAGAATAATACCGTATCCCCTTTGCCCAACCGCCATCTCGAAAAGATGCGAAAATTCCTCCCGAAGGTCAAGAATTTTCTTCCGGGCCCACGAGCAGAAAGTCGGTCGTTTAGCGTTCCAAAAATTAGCATTCTTCGGGAAGGTAGAATGTATCCATTTACACCACAGGGATTCCTTATCGGAGAAGAGGATCCATATGTGTTTAGCCATCGCCGCTCTATTATAGTCATAAAGTCTCCTTATGCCGAGTCCCCCTTCCTCCTTTGGGAAGCATATATCATCCCATGAAACCTTAGCGCCTCCCACACCAAGCCCCGGTCCTTTCCAAAGGAATTGATGAAGGATTTGCTCAATGCGAGCAAGTACCGACTTCGGCAAAATGAAGACATTTGCCCAAAAAACATGAATGGCATTAAGTACTCGACCTGATTAGCTGAAGCCGACCAGCAAAGGATAGAAATCGATGAGTCCAATATTGAATTCGGACGTAATAGAGTTCACCAAGGCGTGCAGTGTTCCTTTCCCGGTCTCGACGCGATAACCGGAACTCCATGGTAGCGAAATGGCAGGGGTGCCTTCTTGAAAGCCCAGTATCTCGCAGATTTGGGTTCGTGTCGCCTCCGATCCACCACAAAGATAGATTTCACTTTTATTAGAATTAGGCTTCAATCCGGACCAGCTCGAAAATCTATCAAGTCCATCCTTGAGAAGGCAAATGGACGGGTCATGCGCCTCCGAGAAAAGTAGCACATCATCGGCAAAGAATAAGTGTGAAAGCTTGGAAGCTTTACATCTCCAAAAGTATTTGAAACCCGGTTGTTTGGTCCGTATAGTAAGAATGCCGAGAGAATACTTCCATAGCGAGGGTGAAGAGATAAGGCGAGATTGGGTCCCCCCGCCTTATACCTCGCCACTTGAGAAAAAGCCGTGAAGTCCCCCATTAATAGAGACCGAGAATTTAGGTGTCCTAACACACATCATGATCAGCTTGATGAAGGAAGCAGGGATACCGAACGCTATCAAGGCGGTTTCCAAGTAGTCCCAATCAATCGTATCATATGCCTTGCGAAAATCAACTTTAATTGCGCACTTGGGGAGTAGCGCACATGATGAAAGTCAGCAAACGGTTCTTGGGCAATGAGGATATTATCAACGATACGGCGTCCCTTGACAAAGGCACTCTGGGGTATGCTGATGAGGGACGGCAAAACACTTGCTAATCTATTAGCCAAAATTTTAGTGATGCACTTATAAATAGTGTTACAACAAGCAATTGGCCTATAGTCACTCATAGATGATGCATTTGGAACTTTAGGCACCAAGCAAAGGATGGTAGTATTGAGTTCTCCAAGTAGTCTACCATGTTCAAAGAAGTCCTTGATAGCCAAGAGGACCGAGGGACCAACGATATCCCATGTATGTTTAAAGAATTCCATATTAAAACCATCCGGACCCGGCGCCTTGCCAGGGGCAAGGGAAAAGAGAGTGAGTTTAATTTCGAGTGGGAAACAGGTCGAGATAGGTATCGTACCTGGTTGTCTTCAAGAGTTTTCCCAACAACAGCTCGCAGCTCCTCAACGGTGGGCCGATCGAGGCGGGACCTGGAGCTAGTAGCCTTTCGAAATGAGAGACAATAAGGCTCGAACCACAGCCGGTTCAGTAACTAAAGCACTGCATCATCGGTAACCGAAATGATCCCTGTTACGGAGGTGTCTTTGGTTGACCGAGTGATGAAAGTACTTGGTGTTGAGGTCCCTTCTTTAAGCCACTGAACTCTCGATTTCGCCTATAGAAGGTCTCCTCTTGGAGGCGGAGTTCGAGAAGACTCGAAGGCAATCTTTCTCCCGAGCTGCAAGGTCCGGTTACGTGGATCTAATAACCTGGCATCCCGAACCGAGACGAGGGCATTCCTTGCTTCGGCCCGTCCGTAGGGAAATGTCCGAAAAGGCATCCTTGTTCGGATTCTTAAGCCGGAGCTTAAGTAGTTTGAGTTTCCGACCGAGGATGAACATGGGGTGCCGGATATAGGGGAGTCCCATACCTCGGCTACCAAGGTCATAAACGTCGGATGAGACATCCAGAAGTTAAAAAATTTGAAAGGTTTTCTCATGCGACGGTAGGGTTTAAAACCCGAACGATAATTGGGGAGTGGTCGGATATCCCCGGCGCAAGGAAGTTGGCTTGAGTAGGAGAAGACCTGGCTCCATTGAGAGTTTACAAGTGCTCTATCAATTTTCCTCTGTTTCCGATTCTCCCCCACCGAAGCGGACCAAGTGAATCTGCGTCCCACATAGCGAAGGTCGTCCAACCCCCACGACTGGTTTAGACATTCACCTAATTCGTTGAAGGAAGGCAGCCACGTATTGGAGCTCCCAACTCTATCGAGATGGTTCTCTCGATTGCATTGAAATCCCCAACGACAAGCCAAGGGGAAGAGGTAACAGCCGAGGCGGTGTGGATAAGATCATCCCACAAAGGCCTACGCTTCACAAACGTATGCTCCGCATATATACGTCAAGAAACAAGATATATCACAGTCCAATAGACGAAGGCACCCATGGATAGCCTGGGCCGACGAGGAAGTGACGACAAAATTAACAATTTGGGGGTTCCAACCAACCCATATCCTTTCCCTAGGGGAATGTATATAATTCTCCACCCAATTCCAATTAGGAACAAAGTTGACGATAAGAGAGTCAAATATGGCTCTTGAAGCTTTAGTTTCCAATATGCCAATGCAACAAAGGTTGTGGGCACGTATTAAACCGCGAATTTCAGCTTGTTTGATAGGGTCACCGAGACCCCTAATATTCCATACTCCTATATGCATATTTACAAGGAGGGAAAGAAAGTCACCTCCGGGCGGCCGCCTCTCTCCGTGTTGCTTTTTCCTGGCAATAGGCTTAGCAACTCTAGGGATATTCTGGGCTGTTGTCGAACCGAAGTCCGGCGATGAATCAACCATTCGGGTTCGTTCGGGTGGTGGTTGCCTAACAAGGGGAGTATCATTCACCGTGAGGTCATCCTCCGAATCTTTGGCCTTAGGGTCATCATCATATCCACTCCCAACATCACTCGCTCCGTCATCCATTTCACCATCTCGATTCGGAGGATGATACCACAAAGCATTTCGAGGGGCCCGGGAAGCCGAAGCCTTATGCAGCATCGGACCGGGTTCCAGGTCGGATTTCGTTTGTGCGGTTTGCCTTCTTTGCATTTGCCGCCCCTTCTTGGTGGTAACTACATTCCACTCCTGAGTTAACTCGCTCGGGGGGAGAAAGGGCTATCTCGAACATCGGCTCTTGACAATTGTACCTCAACGAGATGGAGGTATCAGTTCCGAAGGGGGGCGGCACTTTCTCAACGGTCGGGGGAGGGACCATTTGGGTAGTTGGTGAGACGAAGGCGCCACTACTCGGAGAGCATTTATGCCCAAACACACCACATTTGACACACGCCTTCGTGGTTTCCACTCATAAAAAACTTTTAAGTTGTCTTCACGCGATTGTTTGTCTTTCATAAATTCAAGAATTTCACCACCGACTATAAAATACGAATGCCCTCGTTCGCCCTTTGTTAATCAATACTCCGATCCCGAAAGCCAACACAATAAGACTGGAATCTAATGATGTTATCCCATGCTAATGTATACAGAGCGTAGGCTTACTTTGAGCCCTCTAATTTCTTCAAAGTAATAGCTCCGATGGCATAACCCGGCTACAATGGCTGGAATGCGGAATTGTTCGTCGAATGAACGAAGTGGCTCGACGAACCGAACAACGAAGCTTGCAAGAACTCTACCGTCGAAAATACTCCAAGACAGCGTACCAAATTTTGTGGGATGAGAGAGGAGATGGAGAGGAATGTTGTGTCCAAAAATCAGTCCATTCCGCCACATGAGTCGTCCGGAATCCCCATTTTCGCCGCGGGTGAACAAGACCCGCACGATTGTGGACGAGATGTTTTCAAATTTACGCGATTGTTTTTTTTTTTGGTTAATTAAGTATATATTGACTTTTCAAAGCACTAGGTACAAGAGTGGAACCCAGACACAAAAACCATGAACCCGGGGGTGACATACGATGCCACGGAGGGTTCAACGGTGAACCGGTTGTAAGATACAAGGATGAAGTAAATGCACCCGAATGCGCAGCAAAGAACGGCGACAAGCGGCCTCTAAAAGCAGCCAAACACGTGGCCAAAAATAGGCAAAATTCTAATAAAGAGGTCAAGACAACAACCAAAAGGGCTAAGCCAACCCTCCAATGTAGAAATAATGACGGCCAAACGGATACCAAGCGCCGTGATGGAGTAGGGGGCCTCAACCTTCGGACAACGGCGAGAACATGTAGGGGCGATGGCAGCACCAACGTGACAAGCTATCCGAAACCGACCATGATTCGGTGGTGAACGAGCGAGAATGCACAGCAAGTAGGGCATCAAGACATTCACAAAAGCAAAGATATCCGTGGGGCATAATGGCCCGTAAAGTGTAGCCAACGAGCACATGAAGAAATGAACCCAACACATCCACGCGAGGGCTCAACATATAATCAAATAGGGCTCCTAGGAAGCACATTGCACATTATGTGTTGTTTGAAAGATCACGGGGGATAGGGCCCAATTTTGTTGGATCCTCCTATTCGGGGTTGTCCCGACTGGACTAAGTGAGAAAGCTTTGTCCTTGACCATTTTTGTAAGGTGCAAGACAATAGCGAGGCAAAAAGAGGTTTTTGCCCCGGAATAGGGCATTGTTCCGTTCTATCCAGATAATATGACACAAGGCACCAAGTGAGTACACTGGCAATGCGGCTAGAGAAGGAGCGGCCACCAATATGAGCTTGTGCCCACCGGATAAAATCATCCCATGGTCGGTTGGTCCAGGTGAGGTTGCAATTAGATGCCCAAGTAGAAGCTAGGCGGCCGGTGACCTCACGGGCAAAGAACAAGTGGTTTACCGAATCGGGCCGTCGGTGGCGGAAGGGACAAGAGCCATCATGGATGCGGCGGTAATGCAAGTAGGAGGACTTGTGTCGGCAGCCGGTTGAGAGTGGCTAGCCATAGAAGGAAGGCATGAAATACGAATGCTTGCGAATGCCCTCGTTAATCATTACTCCGATCCCGAAGGACAACACATTAGGAGCGGAATCCTGTGATGTTATCCCACGCTAATGTATACAGAGCGTAGGCTTGCTTTGAGCACTATAATTTCTTCAAAGTAACAGCACCGGTGGCATGACCCTCCTACAATGGCCGGACTCGCAAAATTCTTCGTCGGATGAACAGTAGCCCGGCGAACCGGAACAACAGAAATTTGCGGGGGCTTTACCGTCGAAAATACTCCACGACTTGCTCACCAAATTTTGAGGGATGAGAGAGGAGATGGAGAGGAATGTTGTGTGCAAAAATCAGTCCATTCCGCCACCGGAGTCGCCGGAGTCAACATTTCCGCAGCGAGTGAACAATACCCGCGGAGCTGTTGACGAGAGGTTTTCAAATTCACGCGATTGTTTTTTTTTTTTTTGGTAAGGTTAGTATGTATTAACTTTTCAAGGCCGTAGGTACAAAAGAGAAGCGGCCACAAAAACCATGAACCCGAAATGGCATGGTTGTATGCCATGAGGGGTTCAACGGTGAACCGGTTGAAAGATGCAAAGAGCTATGTGCACCCTACTAGGGGGTCAAAACAACGACCAAGAAACACGACTAGTAGCCTATGTAAGAACAAGTACACCACGGGGTAGGGCGACCAAAAGGGATAGCAAAAACTTGCCCTACATAATTGAAAGAAATAGAGGCAAAAGGGTTTGCAGTGGCCAAACAATAGCCAATATAAGAAATCAGCCACCGAGCCACAGCGGCGGCTAAGGATAGCATGAGGAGCGGCCGGTAGGGGATCATCACAAAGCACGAGCCAAAGGGAATATAAGAACAGCAGCCACCATCGGATATAGGCTGCAGCGATTGTTCGTCTTTCGTAAATTCAAGAATTTCACCTCGACTATGAAATACGAATGCCTCCGACGCCCTCGTTAATTATTACTCCGATCCCGAAGGCCAACCCAATAGGAGCGGAATCCTGTGATGTTATCCCATGCTAATATATACGAAGCGTGGGCTTTCTTTGAGCACTCTAATTTCTTCAAAGTAACAGCACCGGAGGCATGACCCGGCTACAATGGCCGGAATGCAGAATTCTTCGTCGGATGAACAGTAGCGCGACGAACCCGGAACAACGAAGCTTACGGGGCTCTACCTTCGAAAATACTCCACGAATGCTCACCAAATTTTGAGGGATGAGAGAGGAGATGGAGAGGAATGTTGTGTCCACAAATTAGTCCATTCCGCCATCGAAGTCGGCCGGAATCACCATTTTCGCAGCGGGTGAACAATACCCGTGGGACCGTGGACGAAAGGTTTTCAAATTCACGCGATTTTTTTTTTTTTTGGTAAGGTAAGTATGTATTGGACTTTTCAAAAGGCTAAGTACAAGTAGGAAAACCGGGCACAAAAACAATGAACCATGGGTGGCACTACGGATGCCGGAGATGGTTCAACGGTGAACCGGTTGCAAAATACATCGAGTAAAGATGGCCATATCAGCCGAAGACAACAACAAGTGGAAAGAAAAGCAAAAGGCTAAACATGTAGCTCTAATAAAAGGAAAAAAAACAGTCCCAGACACATAGGATCTCGGGCATGCGGCACGAGAATGAGCGGCATCGAAACACCTGCGTTGGTGGAGAGTGTATCGTGCACCAAAACCAACCTCCATTCTTTGGATGGTAAGAACGTCCAACAGCTAGATGATGGTCTTAGAGAAGAGACCTGCGAAGTAGTCCAGGGCGAAGCCACGGCACCATCGAGGGGACAAAGTCGGCAAGTGGGAGGGAAGCACCAGCCGTGAGATAGGGTCGTCCAAAGTGTGTAATATAAGTCGAATCGGTAGTCTTGCATTTCCGGGAGCATTGGTGAAAGAGATGGCATCCGCACCACAGCCACGAGATGAAGTAACCTAGGAGACCAGCGGTATGGTAACTCAGCATCCATATCATCCTAGAGTCCACAGGCAGGGGATAGGCCATCGAGAGGGGCCCAGGAACATTAGGATTGCACTCCAGGGAGCCGAGAGATAGCAGTAAGACCCCGTAACGTTACAAGTGAGATGCAACATTGGAGAAATCAACCAAGACAGAAGGGACAGACTCGGTGAGGAGAATTTACAATCGAGAAGAAGGAAGGAGGGGCAATATATATATGCGGGATAGACTGCATCAGCACACAAAAATGCAATAGCCCATGGAATGCGGGACCCCAAAATAGGTATATACACATGCAACAAAAGGAGCAACAGCGGCAAAACAAGCCGGTGATACAAGAAAATATCGAGCACCAGCATAATCATGTCAAGCTGCAGCATATAGTAGGTAGTGAGCATCCGTAACGAGGAAGAAGAACCTATGCAAGTATACCCCCTGGGCCGTGGTCCTCAGCCGACACAAAATAATAGCATGAGTTGGAGCCCCAGTAAGTCTTTTGTATGTATAGCAGGCAGCTTTTATTGTTGGGCCATGAATGGTCGAAAAGGCATGTCAACGATGTTAAAAAATGGTGTTAGATAAGCCCCGATTCCTCTGGAGGCTTCTATTGCATGGGCTGTCGCGAATCGGGGCAATAGACACCGCTTTGTCTTTGACCATTTTAGTGAGATGCAATATAATAGCCGGTGGAAAGAGAGGTTTATTACGGAAGATAATGTTATTACGCTCTGTCCGGATGATATGGCATAGAGCACCAAAGAAAAACCTAGCAATGCGATGCCAAAAAGATCGAGTACCTATGTGTTGTTTGGCCCATCGATGTGGTCCATCCACGGCTGGTTGCACCAGGTCAAATTACACTTGGATGCCCATTCCGTTGCAAGGCCATGAGTGATGTGGCATCCAAAGTAGAGATGATTGATCGAGTCCGGTCCGCTTCGACAAAAGCACATACACCGGTATTGATCCTCTTGTATTGGAGTAGTAGTACACGAGTAGGTAGTCGGTTGTGGGAAGCAAGCCACATAAGAAAGGTATGCCTTGGTGCAAATGCCTTGTCCCATATAAAGGAGTGCCATGGGCCGTGCTATCCTTGGATTCGATGAAGTCCCATGCGGAAGAAAGCTGTGAAGTCCCCGGAGGAGTGGGGTGTCTAGGAAAATTTGTCTTCCTTATCCTCTATGAGGGTAGGCAAAGGCCCCAACCATTGTAGAATGCCGTCGAGTGTAGTAGACGAAGACCAATCCTTGCGATAGAAATCCCGAACCGTCGCGTCGCGTGGTATTCCGGATCGGTAAATATCACCAGCCGTGTAGCGCTTGTAGAGCGGGCCCTTATGGTGCTAATGATCAAACCGGAAAGAAGTGTCGACCACTACCTATTCTCCATCCGAATTGCAAAAAGAAGTCCGACACGAGATCTAGGATTTTCTTCCAAGCCCAAGAGCATATGGTGGGTCTGCTAGTTATCCAAAAGTTGGAGTTTTTGAGGAAGTTAGAATGTATCCATTTGCACCATAATGGTTCTTTGTCGATAAAGAGAATCCAAATATGCTTAAGAGTGAGAGATGTGTTGCAATCGGATAGCCTACGAATGCCCAGGCCTCCCTCATTCTTAGGTAAACAAATATCTCTCCAGGATACCTTAGCTCCTCCACTCCCCAAGTCGGGCCCTTTCCACAAGAATTGCCTTAGTATAGTCTCAATCCCATTGAGGACCGACTTTGGAAGGGTGAAAACCGAGGCCCATACACATGTATAGGATGCAAAACTGATTTGACCGGTTGCAAGCGCCCGGCATATGACGGATATCTTTGGGTCCAAGATCGCACTCTAGCCGTCCCAGCATTTACCAACACAATACAATCAGTTTTGAAATCCTCGAAGCAATAACCGGGACTCCTAAGTATCGAAAAGGAAGTGTACCTTCCGGAAAATCAAGGCAATTCAGATCTGGTGCCGTAGGGAGCCATTTGCCTCCCGAAATGTAAATTTCACTCTTCAAATGGTTCGGTTGCAAACCCGACCAACTAGAGAAGAGTTGTAGTCCTTCCTTCAATAGTTTGATGGTGTCAAGATTAGCTTCGGCGAATAGAAGAACATCATCGGCGAAGAATAAATGTGACACCCGAGGGGATTTACAACGCCAATAGTACTTGAATCTCGGAAGAGTAGTCTTAGCGTGTATGATACTTGATAGAACTTCCATGATCGGGGTGAAGATATGGGGATAAAGGATCTCCTTGCCGAATACCGCGTTTACTTGAGAAAAATCCATGTAGCTCCCCATTGATGGCCACCGAATACTTAGGCGTGGAGACACATTCCATGATGAGTTTGATTAGAAATTCGAAAAATCGAAAGCTTGAAGAACTAGCTCAAGAAAACCCCAATCCAACGTGTCATATGCCTTACGAAGTCCACCTTGATAGCACATTTTGGGAGGTAAGGGGCATGGAGAAAGTCCGCAAATAACTCTTGTGCCAACATAATATTGTCGCTAATCCTTCTACCTTTAACAAAAGCTGTATCGTGATGGGGATATGATGGATGGCAAAAGCGCAGCTATCCGATTAGCAAGAATCTTGGTAATACACTTGTAAATGGTATTGCAACATGCAATAGGCCGGAAGTCATTCATGTTCAAGGTATTTGGAGTTTTCGGCACTAGGCATAGAATGGTGGCATTTGTTTCTTTCGGCGGCCGTCCCGAGGTGAGAAAGTCTTTAATTGCAGCAACTATAGGCAGGGCCAACAACATCCCAAGCGGATATGAAAAATTCAATATTAAAGCCATCGAGTCCAGGAGCTTTACCTTTGGCTAGAGAGAAAATAGTGGTTCGGATCTCCGTCCTCTGTGATAGCTCGAGAGATGAGCTGTATTTGTTCTTCCTGAAGTACGCGACCAATGTATTTGCGTATGGCATGTACCCCAGGCCGAGAGGAAGCTGAACTACCATTTAAGAGTCCTTCAAAGTGTTGTGTGATGAGGGACCGAACCTGGGTTGGTTCCGTGAGGATTTCACCCGCTAGATTTGTGACCGATAAGATGCGGTTTTGGAGCCGTCTCTTGTTGTGAGAGTGGTGGAAGAACTTTGTATTCATGTCACCCTCCTTAAGCCATCTAACTCTCGACTTGTTTATAGAAGGACTCCTCCCTAAAGTCTAAGCGCAGAATATTTGCGAATGTATTCCCCTTCAAGGTCTAGTAAAGCTTGGTTCTTGAAGTTTTGCTGTAGTTCATCTTGTACGGAATTCGGTTGTAGTCGAGCTTGCTCGATTCGTTCCGAGATATCTGAATAGGAACTCCTATTTAGCCGCTTGAGATGGCCCTTGAGTAGCTTGAGCTTGCTACATACAATGAATATCGAGTGCCGACAATAGGAGTTGCCCATTCCTGCGCAACCATATCCAAGAAGGAAGGGTGAGACGCCCAATAGTTAAAATATTTAAAAGGCCTTCTAGAGGTTGGCGGTTGCATGACCTTCACCAATATGGAGATATGATCGAAATACCGGGGGCCAAGAAGGTGGCCTCGAATATGAAAACAAATTACTCCAATGCTCATTAATCAAGACACGGTCAATCTTGCGTTGCTTCCGTGCTTCACCTGAAGCGGTAGACCAAGTGAACCGATGGCCAACGTATCTCAAGTAGTCAAGGGCCGCTTATGTCAAACAATCCCCAAATTCGTCAAAAGACAAAAGCCGGGCATTAGTTCCACCCATCCTATCCGAAGGGTCCCGAATCACGTTGAAATCTCCCGCAACCATCCATGGTTCATGGCAGCCACTTAGTCGAATAAGATCCACCCATAGGGCTCTCACGGGATATAAAAGTATGATCACCATAAACAACCGTTAGGAGACACGATTTATTCATGGCGATAAAAGAAAGGTGAGTATGGATCATCGAGAGGAGACCGAGACAAGGAGTAGATCAATCACCTGTGCATCCCAACCGAGCCAAATCCTACCACGAGGCGAGAAATCATAATTGGCTAGCCAACGCCATCCCGGAAGGATACTAGCGGAGATAGCTTCAAACCGGGAATGCTTGACCTTTGTCTCTAAGATGCCAATGCAAGAAAGGCCTCTATTCCTTATAAGAGCTGTAATCTCGGCCATGCAAGGGGGTCAATGAGACCCCTAATGTTCCAAATTCCAAAAAACATATATACAAGGGAAAAGGAGGTGAGTTACCATTTTTTCCGGCCTTTCTTCTTCTTAGACTTGGGCTTGGTAGTCTTGGAAGAAGAAGGGCTATCTTGAACATCCAAGTAGGACATTCCACGGCTTCGATCGTGGACTGGTATTGGTAGAGCATATACCGTCGCACGCGATCTAGTGATCGAAGGAGACGGGGAGGAGATGTCTTCCTCAAGGTCCGTATTGACCGCACTTGTCATTGTCATCATCATTCTCGATTGGGATGAATGGATAGATGAATCCAGTGAATTTGCTGCTGGTTGTGACAGATCTTTGCTTTGCAGCTAAGGGGTCCTTACGCATCGTTGTTACGTGAAGGCGTCTCACGGTGAGGCGGGGGCTTAAACATCGGTGCCAATGGCATTAGTCCGCGCTGAATGTACACCACCGCAGGTTGAGGGGTGATCACATCAGATTGGGGGAGGCACATCAAGATTAGCCGTAGCAAGTTGGGAACGTCTCAAGTTGTATTGGTTTCTTCTTTGGACCTCGTTGCCACTCCTCTCTATGTTGGGGGTGAGCAGGGCCAGCAGGCTGGTTGTCTAGTTGAGGATCGGTAGCAGCAGCACGGGGAAAGCCCGGTTGATCCATGTTTGTGTCCATACACTCCACAAGAGGCGCATGAGAGGGTCTCCATTCATACACTATTTCGATAGGGATTAGCTCACCATCCCACCTTATTTTGATAGAAATTCACGCGATTGTTTTTCTTTTTTTTTGGTAAGTTAAGTATGTATAAACTTTTCAACGTACCAAGGAACAAGATGAGGCCGGACACAAAAACCTTGACCCAAGTAGGACATATAATGTCCTAGTAGGGTCAAAGGTGAAGCGCAAAACATGTGTAAGAGCTAGGGAGAAACCCCAAACGGCCGAACAAATGGCCAAGCTAGTAAGCTAGTAAACGGCCAAAACAGCAGCCACAAAACCTACTCTCTACACGGCTAAAACAACAGCCAAGCAAGGGAAAAGAAAAGCTAGGCAGCCTAAGGTTAAACCTCAAAGATGGTGGAGGAGAAGCCCTGACTTCTTTGCAGCCGGCGATTCCTAGGGGAGATCATCCACGGATCCAAGCGATATAGCTTTGTCCTTAACCACCTTGATGAAATGTTTGACCATGCCCGGCACAAAAAGAGGCTTGTCTCAAAAGAATGTCATTCCTTGCGGTCCAAATGAGGTGAAAGAGTGCCACAAAGGAAAATCTTGAGATCCGGTGAGAGAAAGACCGGCCTTGATGTGCTTCATGGCCCGGCGAATAAGATCATGCCACGGGCGGTTTTTCGAGTAAGGTGACATTTGGCCGCCCAAAACAGGGGCAAGCTACCCGTGACAATGCACCTCAAGAAGAGATGATCCACGGAATCCGGCCTCCTCCGACGCCAAAGCACAAGCACCCTCCGGGATCCTGCGGTATTGGAGCAGTAAGACTTGTGTAGGAACACGGTTTAGGGAGACTAACCACAAGAGGAAGGCATGGCGAGGGTAATAGCTCGGTCCCATATGAAGGAATGCCGGTGGACAACCCGGCCTTTAGCCCGATAAACTCCCCAGGCGAAGCAACCGAGAATGAACCGGACGGATGAGCTTGCTAGGTGAGCATATCGGCTTTGTCATCCACAAAGAGAGGGGCCGGCTCCGACCAACCGAGGATGGTGGCCAATGTAGTAGACGGTTGCCATACGGAGTCATAGAACAAGCGTACCGAGGCGTTGTGGGGAATTACGGATCGGTATATTTCACCGCTAGTGAAGAGTTTGTATAAGGGGCCTTTGTCATGCCACCAATCATACCAAAAGCCAACGACCGCCCATTACCTATCTTCCATCTGAATTGCAGGGGAGAAATCCTCTCGTAGATCAAGTATTTTCTTCCATGCCCAAGAGCAAAAGGTGGGCTTGGTGGCCACCCGAAGTTGGTGCTCTTCAAGAAGGTCGTGGCTTGGTGGCCACCCAAAAAGGTGGACATTATCACTAATCCTTCTACCCTTGACAAAGGCCGTTTGAGAAGGGCTAATGATGAAGGGCAATACAAGAGCAATCCGGTTGGCAATGATCTTGGTTATGCATTTGTATATGGTATTACAACATGCGATGGGCCGAAAATCACTCATAATGGAGGCATTGGGTATCTTCGGCACTAAGGAGAGGATGGTGGCATTGATTTCTTTACGCGAGACACCCGGTTGAGAAGAAATCCCTAATCGCCAATATAATCGACGGGCCAACAATTTCCCACGAAGTAATGAAAAATTCAGCATTAAAACCATCGGGGCCGGGGGCTTTACCTCGAGCAAGGGAGAAGAAGGTGTGTCGGATTTCCGCATCCGTGACCCACCGAGATAGGGAGCTAGCTTGGTCATCATCCAGGGTACGTCCAAGGAAGCAGCGAATGTCCGAGATCTCCGGCGCACTAGTAAGCGACTCTCCATTGAGCAGCCGCTCAAAGTGTCCAACTATATGTTCCCGAACCCGAGTGGGCTCGGTTAATACCACCCCATCCGAGTCAAAGACCGAGAGGATACGGTTGTGTTGGTCGCTTATTCACGGAATGATGGAAATACCTCGTGTTTTGGTCGCCTCCTTAAGCCATCGTATTCTAGATTTTTGTTTGTAGAAGGAGTTCGAGTTCAGTGAAAACCCGAAGGAGTTCTGTCTCCCGAATACCCAAGCTGCGGTTTCGGGATCAAGGTCAAGTGCATCCTGAACCGAGGTAAGGGCCTGTCGTGCTTGCTCGGTCCGGTTGGAGATGTCCGAGAAGGAGCTCCTATTGAGTTGTTTGAGCCGACTTTTGAGCAGCTTCATCTTTTTGTATACCGAATACATAGGGGTGCCGCAATAGGAGTGTCCCAAGTCACGTGCCACAATCTCCTTAAAGGAGGGGTGGGTGGACCAATAGTTGAAGAACATGAAAGGTCTTTTAGACGCCGGGGGGAACAATCTTGACCACCATGGGGGTATGGTCGGAGATACGGGCGCCAAGAATGACGCCTCGGAGAAGGAGAAGACTCGGCTCCGGTGCTCATTGATCGAACACGATCAATCTTGCGTTGTTTGCGTGATTCTCGGGAAGATGTTCACCATGTGAACCTATGTCCCACATACCGGAGATCATCAAGTCCCTTTGGCCTAAGCAATTTCCAAATTCGTCAAAAGCTGGGATCCACAAGTTGGAGCTGCCCATTCTATCCGTATGGTCCCGAATGGCATTGAAATTCGCTCGCTACCATCCACGGGTCCTCGGAACCACTAAGTCGGATAAGATCAGCCCAAAGCGCTCTCCTTGCCACGAACGTGTGCTCCCCATAGACAACGGAGAGGAAACAGCACATATTCGGAGAAATAAGCCTGAGCCGTACATGGATTAAGCGAGCAGTAGTCAAGCATATAGTCAAGTCGACCTCTTGGGGGTTCCAACCAATCCATATCCTACCCCGAGACGAGTAGTCATAATTATGAAGCCAACGCCAGCCCGGTATTAACGTACCGGAGATGGACTAAAAAAGACACGGTTTCACCTTTGTCTCCAAAATACCTATGCAAGAAAGCCGATTGATCCTAGCAAGGGACCGGATTTCAGCTTGCCTAATGGGGTCAACAAGGCCCATAATATTCCAAATAGCTAAAAACATATGTACAAGGTAGAGTTCGGGTTACCGATGCTTCTTTTGCCCTTCTTCTTCTTGGACTTCAGATTACCTATCTTCGAAGAGGAAGGGCTGTTTTCATCCCTAGGTAGAGCCGGGCTCCTTGGAGGCAGCATGTGGGAGAGGGCGGGTGCGATTTGGATCCTCCGTGAGAGCGAAAATAGTAGCTCGGGCCCTAGTGAAGGGGGGTGATGGTGAAGGTATGTCCTCTTCAATATCACTTTGGTAATAAGGTCTCCACCATTTTCCGATGCTTGAGGAGTGGACAGAGGATGCACGAGCTGAGGTTGCCGAGGATAGAGGCTCCGGTTCCGGTGCGGGGGCTCGCCCACCGAGGCTTCAGTGAGGAGGCGAAGGATCCTGGGCAATAGGCTGCAGGGACCAAGGTCGGCTCCGGGAGGGCTAAGACTAACTTGGTCTAGTCCCGGCGTGAATTGTGGTTCTACCCGAGGTCGTGGAGCCTCCTGGCCTTGAGGCAGCTGCTGATTAGTCCCTGCATTGCGACGACCTTTCCTTCCTTGCACTTGTTGCCAAATGCCTTCTGTTTGGGACCGTGGGTTAGGTGCCGTGGCCTTGTCCTAGGCTGCTCATCACTTGCGCGAGGGTGGCCATTAGCACCAGATTTATGGCCAAAAATGCCACACTTGTCACAGCAGATAGGCTTCCACTCAAATTCGACTCCTATTGTGATCAATTCACCATCCCATCGGATTTTCACCAACTCAAGGCGAGGTTGAGAGGCCTTGATCTCCACACACACCCGTGCGAAGGAGAGTCTCCTCATTTGCTATCCGGGTATCCACGTAGAGGGTTGCCAATCGCGCTAGCAATGCGACCAATACCCTGAGGTGACCATAAGGAGAGTGGTATATCTCTCATTCTAACCCACACCGGGAGCGTATCATTTGCACCCTTCCCGAGCTTCAATTTGGGATGCCAAGCTTGCAACATCATTGTGCTATTTAGGATGGAAATTGGTCCCATGTCTAGTACTCCGCCTCCCGAAGTTTTCATCGGGGATACGGAAGAAGTAGAAGCCATTCACATGCATCCGGACGTCTATGACATGAGGCCCCCCAGGCTTTTTTGATGGCTTCCTTAGTGATCTTGAAGAAGATCTTTTTCCCAGGAAATATCCTACAATACATTCCTTTAGCATCGGGTTCTCGTTCTCCACAATGTCGGGGGTAATGTCCATAATGGGCTCCCCATCCTCCATCAATGGCTCGAAATATGAGAGGTTATACCCTTTTGCCATGACCTTAGCCACATTGGCCCAAGAACGTGATCGCATCTGCTGAGCATTTGGAGTATTTGTTCTACTCTTCTTTATGAACGGATTTACCAAAGAAGGCCTAGAGGGACCCGACGGGAGAGCGATCTATCGTATCTATCCGGTCCACCGGAGGCTTGGATTTCCTCCTAAGTGATCTTCCTCTCTTTGCGGCTCCTTCTAGGGTCACGGCCAGCCACTCGTGACACACCACGACCCATGATCATCTTGGGGCAGGAAGAGCGAGAAACGGCCGCTTTCCCTTTCTCAATGACATTGGGTCCAGATGCAGCCACTGCATTATCAACCAAAGGCAAGGGCGGCGAGGGCGGTCGGGTAGAGAGGATGGGACGACCTCATCCGGTGACTCCATACAAATAGGCGGTTCCAAAGATAGGTTCAGCCGAGCTCACACCCAATGGGACATCCAGCAAGGAGGACATTGTACCCAAGCATTCAACCACCAACCAAGATGCACACCAACAACCCGTAGAACCAGATGCGATAAATGACCAGGTCAACGTAAAGGACAGACTGTAGTTGAGGCACAAACCGTAGCACACCCAAGACAGAAGAACCGAACAGCCAGCAGTTAAAGATGCCCAGCCAAGTGACCTTAAGTAGATGAGAGTTTAAAGAAACGCACCTAGGCACAAAGGGCCGGCCAAGTTGTAATAGCCCGTGGCTAAAGACTACGAATCTGCCGGGAACAGTGGGTCGTGGATGGGCTCCTGGCGACACAAAACTCCACGGCAAGGTTGCCGCTGAGAAGGTTGTGGCGGAGAGGGTAACAACCTTGGCCTCCAAAAATCAGCCCAAGACGCCGGCTAGGGTGCCCGAAACCGCTAAGGACTCACGACGGGTGACACAGGAAACACACACCAGGCGCGAGGGAGGGCGGGAGCTCCACGGGCCAAAGTACTCCACGTCTGCTCACCAGATTTGGAGGGGTGACCGAGGATGGAGATATGTACTTGCCTTCCAAAAATCAGCCCAAACCATCTCCTGGAGTGGGCAGGATCTAACAATCCTCGTCGGGTGAACAGTAACCCGACGAACTAACAACAACAGAACTTGCAAGGGGTGTTCCGGCCAAAATACTCCACGACTTTGCACCAAATTTTAAGGGTAGATAGAGGAGATGACGGCCAACTCAC